>BRZM01001905.1:0-13410 GCA_033238685.1 Lates japonicus
ATGCACAGGAGAGACTTAAGGAACGAATATTTTAGAGAACAGTGGCATGAATTCTTTGTGTCAACGAAGGAACAGTCTGAAGTAAATTTATGTTTGTTTTTGGATAATGCTACCTAATTAGTGCTCGTCAGACAGAAGCTGTGTGTTAACTCATTATGGTGATGTGATGTTATGTTCATGTTGATTTCAAATACAAAAGTGGCAAATACAAAAAAGAAATCTGCCTCGGACCAGTGCACAGAAGGAAATGTAGCAACTCATTAAGTTGATTGCAGGTTGAATGCCCTCTAAGTTGACCAGCAATCCATCCAAATCTGATTGATCCATCAATTCAATTTTCATTTAAAAATTTCAGCAGTCGAGCACAGGTGAGTCAAATACTTTCATCTGGATTTGACTATGGTAATATTAGCTGAATATCACACGCTCCGAGAACATATTGACTGAACTTTATTATTAAAAAGAGGGACTACTAGGAGTCTATTATCTTTACTATTATGGCATGCAGAACACTGTGACATTACTTTGTTTATATCCAGCCAACAGGTCTCAAGTCTTGCCTCTAGATAGATTGTGAGAAAGTGAGATGGAACAAGAGAAATACAGCAGGGAGCAGTATGACCGCAGATGGGGAGAGACAAGACATTATTTATGTTACTTGTAGCTGGCGTTGAAGGAGACTCATGACAATCAGTTCTATCAGCAATTACTGTGGCAAGATTGTGTGGAAATTGAAATATTAATGGCAGTTTCTGTAATGCATGCAAATGGTTTAATGAAATTATTCTGATGATCATAATCAGTCTGAAAATGTGGTTGTTGGGTTGCCTATTGCCTCTCTCTGGAGAGGCTAATATACACCCTCTATCAGCAGTGCCTGCTACTTTCTTTTTTTTTTTGGGACTGCTAGCAGGGGCCATACATCACTGGATTGCACAGCTGTCCTCTGCCGCACCAGTAAATTGATGCTAATGCAATTAGCTCTGTTGCCTTCATCTCAACTCCACTCTGAATCTACCGTGAGAGGAGGTGTGTGTGTTATGTGTGTGTGGGCAGAGAAGAGATCTAGATGAGAGAGAAAAAAAATAGACCTCCGGATCTAATTAGGGGAAAGGCGTTAGCAGGGAAATGGGCTCGGAACACAGTCAGAAATATTTCAAGAGCAAGCTATACATTTTCAAAGACGTGAATATTGCAACACTCTAATCTGTCCTAGCATCAATAATCAAAGTAGTCTGGAGTCTAAGAGCTGTGTAAATACCAGGAGGTGAATATATGGTGACACTGATGCCACCTCACCAAATATTACAGGGAGGATTAGTGTTTGTGTGTGTGTAGGCTCTTTAGCAGCTTCCCTGCTCAGCAGTATTACACTGTTTCCAGCCTCAAAACAACACAATTATGAAAGCATGCATATGGAAACTATGGATTATTATGACTTATGTGTTACAGATGAAAACAAACCTTTTCATCAAGGTGCTAATGCAGAAAATGTGAATGTGAATGCATCAGAGGACTGAGAGAAACTGTTGAGTGCACGCAGTGTGTGAAAGCAACAGCTTTTGTGATTGCAGGACAGAAAAAATGAAAGTGAGAAATATGTCATTGAAAGTGATGCAAAAAGAAAGAATGTAACGACATATTTGCGTTTCCCTTCCAAAGCACAGGCTAAAGGTTAGATACACAATTCTGCCAAAGGCCAGATTTTATGAGCAGAAATTTTCCTGCAGCGTGATGGGCCATCCACCATTGAGTGGAATGAAATTTTATGATAATGTGATTGACCATTGTGTGATAAAAACAGATGAGGGATGTGTTTTGTGGCTGGTGTTTGCTCCGCTGTACATTTCAGTCAATGCTGCTGCAGCTTTTTCTGTCCCTGCCGGTGCCACAGGAGTCCTACGACGCTCCATGATATGATCTGAAGTTAGCTTAATTCAATTAAATGCAGATTTATGGGCCAGTAATGCTCAACCAGGAAACCACTCATAAATTAAACAGCCTAATTCATCTCCTCTTTCCCTACACACCAACTTTAATTTATTCAAAACATTCTCGACAGGGGCAGCAGCAGCAGAGCCACCCAACAGTAAAGAAATGGCAGTTCAGCGATGCAAAATATTAAGCATCCTCACTGCTCCTGATGGATTTTTTCACACTCAGTAGTTAAATTTCTAACACAACTTTTCCCCCAAAAACACATCAGTTTTATTTGCAAGCTCATGCTAAAGGTGTCCTTCTTATCACTGCGCCACCTTCTCTCATTTGCCTCCTGTTCAGCTAAAAAAAAAAACTAATCCTTCTCATAAACACATGCACACCCATGCAAAACTACCCCCTAACTCTTATCTCAGAGAACTGCCACTGCCAAAAAGCAGAAACCTATTTGAAACGTGGGTTTGAGAAAAATAAATAACACCTGTCATCTTTGCAGACTCCCTCCTTCTCCTTCAGAAAGTGGGGCATCTGTTGCGGTGATGTCTTTATAGTGGAGCCGCGTGTCTGATTAAAACGGATGGCGCTCTGTCAGGTGCTCCCTGTGTCCTGAGCTAGTTCTTAATTAGTTTACGATAAGATACCTTTTCTTTCATTCCCTCTGGTTATTGAGCTAGATCACAGAACAGCAACAAAAACAAGGCGAGCGCATTTGGGAGGATGCCCAGCTTTCTTCGAGAAGAGTTTTAAAGGTGTGAAAAGAAAAAAGTAAACCCCAGCTGTAGGCCACGATAAATCCATTATGTTTCTGCTGTGAGCCGTGGACAGTCACAGGCAACTCTCATCGCTTCATCTCCCTGTCTTCACCTTCTATCAAGAGACACACTAATCCTGACAACAGATGTACTATCTCATTTACTCTCTGCCATTCACATGTGATATCAGAGCCAGCGAACAAGTAGGATAAGCTCATGATTCTCTGGTACAGTGTAACAGAAGGGATGTTTGTGCATGTTTGTCTGCATGGGGGCTACATAAGCTATGTGATCTCCACGGTGTATTGACCCCTAGACATGCAGAGCTGTGTATGCCTACCCACAGCATGGTGGTTCTCTGTAGCACCACATCAGTATGCATGCATGCAGGTGTAGGTACAGTATTCCCATCTGTGTCCGTTTGATAACAGTAATCCACAAGAATGCAAAGGTTGTACAAGTAAAAGCGCAGCTCTGAAATATCAACCCTCAGAATATCCTCAAGGGACGTGATATTGATCACTTCATAACGTGAGCATTCATGGCTGTGACTTCACAAAAATACGCTGTTTACTGCTACTATCTTCCTCTGCCAGAAATAAAAGAAAGTTGAACAAGATTAATTAAAATCAATGCCAAAATAAACATGGTGAATGTACTTATGGTTCTTCTTTTCCTGTGATCATTGTGCAACAGCGAATAGATAAGATTATTTTCAGGGTTAACTGACCCTTCACTAAGTCCTGCCATTTTCAGTTACTGTTAATATACCAAGACTTCATATCTAGAACTGCACATACTCAGTTTACAGTGATAAGGGTACAGATTTTGTATTAATTTCAGACAGAAGTGACACAGGCACAGGCAGTTTTTAGTAACTTTATCCAACTAGCTAATAAACATAAATGGTGAGTTGGTTGAAAATTTTACCTTAAGCTGATTTATTAATATTTTAGGGGTTCTGAATGGTGTTTTTGTAATGTTACCTGTAACTATAGATAAGTAGCTAATGATATGTTTATGCTTTGCCCTGGCATTAACATTTTTACACACAATTCACGATTTTACAATTGTATAGTAAATCATATACTATATACTAAATCAGTGAGGCATGCTAATGTCAGTGTTTGATCCATTACTTACTATCGCCCATGCACACTACTTTGGTATGTAGAGACAGACAGACTTGCTATCCCTACTTGTGGTTACTATGATTGGACAGTCACAGTTTGAAGGAGGTGTGTGATAAATGGCCAGTGCAAAGCCACAAAGTCATACATCAGTGGAAGATGGCTGCATTTACCAGCCACAACATTAGAACCACTGACAGGTGAAGTGAATAACACTGATCATCTCATCACAGTACAATGTTCTGCTGGGAAACCGTGGGTCCTGACATTCATCTGGGTGTTATTTTGACAAAAACCACCCACCTAAACATTGTTGCAGGCCAAGCACACACAGCCTCCCACTTCAGACCCTAGGGGGTGGTGGTATGTGTCAAAATTGCATCCAGATGAATGTCAGGACTCAAGGTTTCCCAGCATTGTATTGTAACAAAATGATCAATGTTATTCACCTCACCTGTCAGTGGTTTTAATGCTGTGGCTGGTAAATGCAGCCATCTTCCACTGATGTATGACTTTGTGGCTTTGCACTGGCCATTTATCACACACCTCCTTCAAACTGTGACTGTCCAATCATAGTAACCACAAGTAGGGATAGCAAGTCTGTCTGTCTCTACATACCAAAGTAGTGTGCATGGGCGATAGTAAGTAATGGATCAAACACTGACATTAGCATGCCTCACTGATTTAGTATATAGTATATGATTTACTATACAATTGTAAAATCGTGAATTGTGTGTAAAAATGTTAATGCCAGGGCAAAGCATAAACATATCATTAGCTACTTATCTATAGTTACAGGTAACATTACAAAAACACCATTCAGAACCCCTAAAATATTAATAAATCAGCTTAAGGTAAAATTTTCAACCAACTCACCATTTATGTTTATTAGCTAGTTGGATAAAGTTACTAAAAACTGCCTGTGCCTGTGTCACTTCTGTCTGAAATTAATACAAAATCTGTACCCTTATCACTGTAAACTGAGTATGTGCAGTTCTAGATATGAAGTCTTGGTATATTAACAGTAACTGAAAATGGCAGGACTTAGTGAAGGGTCAGTTAACCCTGAAAATAATCTTATCTATTCGCTGTTGCACAATGATCACAGGAAAAGAAGAACCATAAGTACATTCACCATGTTTATTTTGGCATTGATTTTAATTAATCTTGTTCAACTTTCTTTTATTTCTGGCAGAGGAAGATAGTAGCAGTAAACAGCGTATTTTTGTGAAGTCACAGCCATGAATGCTCACGTTATGAAGTGATCAATATCACGTCCCTTGAGGATATTCTGAGGGTTGATATTTCAGAGCTGCGCTTTTACTTGTACAACCTTTGCATTCTTGTGGATTACTGTTATCAAACGGACACAGATGGGAATACTGTACCTACACCTGCATGCATGCATACTGATGTGGTGCTACAGAGAACCACCATGCTGTGGGTAGGCATACACAGCTCTGCATGTCTAGGGGTCAATACACCGTGGAGATCACATAGCTTATGTAGCCCCCATGCAGACAAACATGCACAAACATCCCTTCTGTTACACTGTACCAGAGAATCATGAGCTTATCCTACTTGTTCGCTGGCTCTGATATCACATGTGAATGGCAGAGAGTAAATGAGATAGTACATCTGTTGTCAGGATTAGTGTGTCTCTTGATAGAAGGTGAAGACAGGGAGATGAAGCGATGAGAGTTGCCTGTGACTGTCCACGGCTCACAGCAGAAACATAATGGATTTATCGTGGCCTACAGCTGGGGTTTACTTTTTTCTTTTCACACCTTTAAAACTCTTCTCGAAGAAAGCTGGGCATCCTCCCAAATGCGCTCGCCTTGTTTTTGTTGCTGTTCTGTGATCTAGCTCAATAACCAGAGGGAATGAAAGAAAAGGTATCTTATCGTAAACTAATTAAGAACTAGCTCAGGACACAGGGAGCACCTGACAGAGCGCCATCCGTTTTAATCAGACACGCGGCTCCACTATAAAGACATCACCGCAACAGATGCCCCACTTTCTGAAGGAGAAGGAGGGAGTCTGCAAAGATGACAGGTGTTATTTATTTTTCTCAAACCCACGTTTCAAATAGGTTTCTGCTTTTTGGCAGTGGCAGTTCTCTGAGATAAGAGTTAGGGGGTAGTTTTGCATGGGTGTGCATGTGTTTATGAGAAGGATTAGTTTTTTTTTTTAGCTGAACAGGAGGCAAATGAGAGAAGGTGGCGCAGTGATAAGAAGGACACCTTTAGCATGAGCTTGCAAATAAAACTGATGTGTTTTTGGGGGAAAAGTTGTGTTAGAAATTTAACTACTGAGTGTGAAAAAATCCATCAGGAGCAGTGAGGATGCTTAATATTTTGCATCGCTGAACTGCCATTTCTTTACTGTTGGGTGGCTCTGCTGCTGCTGCCCCTGTCGAGAATGTTTTGAATAAATTAAAGTTGGTGTGTAGGGAAAGAGGAGATGAATTAGGCTGTTTAATTTATGAGTGGTTTCCTGGTTGAGCATTACTGGCCCATAAATCTGCATTTAATTGAATTAAGCTAACTTCAGATCATATCATGGAGCGTCGTAGGACTCCTGTGGCACCGGCAGGGACAGAAAAAGCTGCAGCAGCATTGACTGAAATGTACAGCGGAGCAAACACCAGCCACAAAACACATCCCTCATCTGTTTTTATCACACAATGGTCAATCACATTATCATAAAATTTCATTCCACTCAATGGTGGATGGCCCATCACGCTGCAGGAAAATTTCTGCTCATAAAATCTGGCCTTTGGCAGAATTGTGTATCTAACCTTTAGCCTGTGCTTTGGAAGGGAAACGCAAATATGTCGTTACATTCTTTCTTTTTGCATCACTTTCAATGACATATTTCTCACTTTCATTTTTTCTGTCCTGCAATCACAAAAGCTGTTGCTTTCACACACTGCGTGCACTCAACAGTTTCTCTCAGTCCTCTGATGCATTCACATTCACATTTTCTGCATTAGCACCTTGATGAAAAGGTTTGTTTTCATCTGTAACACATAAGTCATAATAATCCATAGTTTCCATATGCATGCTTTCATAATTGTGTTGTTTTGAGGCTGGAAACAGTGTAATACTGCTGAGCAGGGAAGCTGCTAAAGAGCCTACACACACACAAACACTAATCCTCCCTGTAATATTTGGTGAGGTGGCATCAGTGTCACCATATATTCACCTCCTGGTATTTACACAGCTCTTAGACTCCAGACTACTTTGATTATTGATGCTAGGACAGATTAGAGTGTTGCAATATTCACGTCTTTGAAAATGTATAGCTTGCTCTTGAAATATTTCTGACTGTGTTCCGAGCCCATTTCCCTGCTAACGCCTTTCCCCTAATTAGATCCGGAGGTCTATTTTTTTTCTCTCTCATCTAGATCTCTTCTCTGCCCACACACACATAACACACACACCTCCTCTCACGGTAGATTCAGAGTGGAGTTGAGATGAAGGCAACAGAGCTAATTGCATTAGCATCAATTTACTGGTGCGGCAGAGGACAGCTGTGCAATCCAGTGATGTATGGCCCCTGCTAGCAGTCCCAAAAAAAAAAAGAAAGTAGCAGGCACTGCTGATAGAGGGTGTATATTAGCCTCTCCAGAGAGAGGCAATAGGCAACCCAACAACCACATTTTCAGACTGATTATGATCATCAGAATAATTTCATTAAACCATTTGCATGCATTACAGAAACTGCCATTAATATTTCAATTTCCACACAATCTTGCCACAGTAATTGCTGATAGAACTGATTGTCATGAGTCTCCTTCAACGCCAGCTACAAGTAACATAAATAATGTCTTGTCTCTCCCCATCTGCGGTCATACTGCTCCCTGCTGTATTTCTCTTGTTCCATCTCACTTTCTCACAATCTATCTAGAGGCAAGACTTGAGACCTGTTGGCTGGATATAAACAAAGTAATGTCACAGTGTTCTGCATGCCATAATAGTAAAGATAATAGACTCCTAGTAGTCCCTCTTTTTAATAATAAAGTTCAGTCAATATGTTCTCGGAGCGTGTGATATTCAGCTAATATTACCATAGTCAAATCCAGATGAAAGTATTTGACTCACCTGTGCTCGACTGCTGAAATTTTTAAATGAAAATTGAATTGATGGATCAATCAGATTTGGATGGATTGCTGGTCAACTTAGAGGGCATTCAACCTGCAATCAACTTAATGAGTTGCTACATTTCCTTCTGTGCACTGGTCCGAGGCAGATTTCTTTTTTGTATTTGCCACTTTTGTATTTGAAATCAATACGAACATAACATCACATCACCATAATGAGTTAACACAGCTTGTCTGAGATTATATCAATGGTAGCATTATCCAAAAATAAACATAAATTTATTTCAGACTGTTCTTCAAGGACATTAAAGATCAATTCATGCCACTGTTCTCAAAAAATATTCGCTCCTTGGTCTTCCTGCATTTTTGTAGATCAGTGGGCAAGCTTTAAACAGTTCTTACTATTCAAAATCAACGGTAAAGTATCCTCCCTGTTGCTGATGGTTCAGTGTGGAAAGTAAAAAAAAAAGAAGTATATCTACTGCACATGAAAATTTGAAGGAATTACATGAATAATATACTTAATTCTTGATTTCAGACAGAATAATTGTGTTTTTTTAATCTAATAAACCTGATAGCTTGAAGTGCATTTCAAGTACAGACCTAAAAACAAAGGATGTAATGGGCTCCTAAAAATGAGGAATCTGTGTATAAGCTAGTTAAACTATCTGGACCAGCTACATCATTAGAATGGTAAAACAGTACTTTGTTGTCAATGCATCATACATTTTCAAGGTCTTAAAAACTTTAACTTTTGACATATTGGTATTGGACTTGTGCTTCAATAGAAAATCTGAAATTGCTCATTCAGTCACTACTGCTTCACCCATAACTTACTTTAATGCAGCATTCATCAGGACGTTTTGTCCAGCTGGGGCAGAACTCCTGTTGGGGCAATATGTAAGACCATTATTCATCCTCTCTTACCTCTTTTTTTGGTCTCAGTCACTTCCTAGCTGTTGCTACTCTGCTAGCATGCTAATTTCATTAGAAGAGAAGAAGTGATAGAACTAGAAGCAAATAATATCATTGTTTCTCATCACTGGGGACAGCTCCTGAGTAAAGTTAACAGCTGTTAACAACGTTAGTACAACATATAAAAAAATAGCTCCTTTAAACCTTGACAATTTATTAAACTTGTTGACTGTTCACACATTGGCTCTGTAAAGCACACCACTCTAAAGGAAATTAATGCACTGCCAGGGACTTGATGATATCACTCATAGTTAAATTAATGTTATAATAATGTATAATAATCTACAGTAGGCACCAACACCACACCAAACTGAAAAGCCTTTATGCACCACGTTGAGTGATTGTCAGTATAAGAACTGAAAACATGAATTTTGTAGCAGCTCTAATGCTAAATGGCAAGTCATCTTAAATGATATATGGCCAAGTCTGGCAGTTTTGTGTGGGAGGTAAAATAAGAAATAAGATTGGACTGTTTCCCTGTTTTACATAGAATGTAAAAGGGTTGAGGGTTGAACAGCCCATCCAGCCATTATCTATATCCTTGGAGGGTCGTGGGAGGTTGGAGCCAATGCCAGCTCACACTGAATGAGAGGCGGAGTACACCCTGGACAGGTCACCAGTCTATCACAGGGCTGACATATAGAGACAAGTAACTATTCACATTCACACCCACGGGTAATTAACCTAACCTCCATGTCTTTGGACTGTGGGAGGAAGCTGGAGTACCTGTAGAGAACCCACACAGGCACAGGGAGAACATGCAAACTCCACACAGAGAGCCTTTGGCCAAACCAGGGTTCAAGCCCGGTACCTTCTTGTTGTAAGGCATCAGTGCTAGCCACTGCGCCACTGTGCACTAATTACAGTTGGAATAATTTAACATTACCTAAGCTTATTATTTGCAAAACATCGGTATCTGTACTTTGAACCAATGCAATTAAGTTGCGTAAATTAGGCTGGTCTTAACATAGGGTTGTGGCACTGCTTTTTTCCTAAATGAGTACCTGTACTTATTATTGCACAAGTCTCTGAGAACAAAATAAGCCACAATTAAAGCACTGGTGATGATTGCTTTTTTGAAATGGATTCAAAAGGCCAAAGAAACAAGAAAAATGGAAGATGGAAGATTTGGCTGCAGTGCAATGGTGGTAACACATGGAGCACCCAGCTTCACGTTCACGCATTTTAATATTGTTGGAAAGCAATGACGGTAATTAAAGACATATTTTCAGTTGGTGTTGTTGAAGCCAGCTTGTAAGAATATTTGTGTCTAACCTACAGCTACATAAAGAACTTTATATTTCCCATTTAATGTACATAAACGTTCCATCTGTGAATGAATTTCACTGTACTTCATTATTTCTCCTAAAAAATATATGTTTTCATACAGAAATGGATTTCATATGGAACGTACAGTGATTATACTACTGTCAAGCTGCTGGTTAAGAATACTGGCGCCTTTTTTCAAATTACAATTCAAGCACCACATTTAACAGTACTGCTGATTATGATTCTGCTGTCTACATTTTATTTACTTAAATGGTCAGTTCACATAAATCATTAAAGAAACTTATTTTCACTTTTGCCACTCCATAGATCTCTTTACAGTTTTTATTGAAAGACCTTTAACTGTCTGTCCTGGATGATGGATCCCTCCTCGGTTGCTCTTGCTGAGATTTCATCCATTATTTTCCTCTGTTAAATGTTTTTTACTTATCTATTTATTTTGGGGGGATTTTTCCTATCTATGCTGAGGGTGTTGCATGCTGCACAGAGGTAAGGCCCTCTGCTGCAAGACTTTATTTTTGGGCTATATAAATAAAACTGACTTGACTTGAACTTATCCTTTAACAGGTGAGTTGACCAACAGGTGACCTCAAAAACTTGGGATGTTTCTTTAAGGACACTTACCAGTCCCCTAGGGTGCTGTGAAGAACCATGAGTCATTCATATTGCCCTGTTTCTGCATTTCACTGGCTTCGGGGATCCTGTGCAGAGCTGCTTCAAATACCATGTCACATCCTCTTAACATTGTGGGTTTGCAGTGACCATACGTGCCCATATGTCCGATTAATGTGGCCCCAAGGACACGCAGAGGAAATGCCAGCCTGAGAGAAATGCACCTCGATAGTATTTTCACAGAACAAGGATGCATGTTGGTGTATGTGTATGTTTGTGTGCGAGTGTGTGTACACCGATGCCACTTTTTGTCATCTCAGTTTCCCTGTGTTGCACAGGATCAAACGTCATGCCAGGTTTTGTTCATTCCCCTCCAGTCAGACAGAGCAGGAAATGAGGAAATTGAAGATAAATCCTATCAAGAATAATTATTTCCTATCTCACTGGATGTGCTCAACCTGTGCGAGTGCTGATAACACATTTAATCACCCCGCCTTGCTACTAATCTGTGTTGAAATGGTGTTTGAATTCTCCGAAAGGTCAAAATGATCTCAAAAGTCGTCCAGAGCTACGAGAGCTCACATAGGGAAGTACTACAGGCAGTATTGACAGGAAATAATGTTGGCTTTATGTTACAATTACAGCAAATGTTATCTTTACTTGAATTTGATGGTTCAGGAGTCTTATCTATGGACAAGTTACCTCTGGATTGCTCAGTAAAGAAGAAAAAGACATCTATGTTCTGTTTCAGCCTCTGAATGTTTTTTTCTTCTGCATTTTGGATGTTGAATACATAACTTGCTTTTGGCAGTCAGTCTAAAGATAATTTTCCTTTGAGATATAGAACTGAACCATCAAATTCAAGTAAAAGATAACATTTTGCTGTAATTATAACATAAAGCCAACATGTTTTCCACTGTCAATCCCCGCCTGCATGATACTTCCCCTGTAATGAGCTCTCTCAATAGCTCTGGACGACTTTTTATATTTTGACTGATTGACCTTTTCTGAGAATTCAACACCATTTCAACACAGATTAGCAGCAAGGGGTTATTAAATGTGTTATCAGCACTCGCACAGGTTGAGCATTATCCAGTGAGATAGGAAATAATTATTCTTGATAGATTTATCTTCAATTTCCTCATTTCGCTCTGTCTGACTGGAGGGGAAATGAACAAAACCTGCATGACGTTTGGATCCTGTGCAAACACAGGAAACTGAGATGACAAAAGTGGCATCGGGTGTACACACACCTCATCAAACATACACATACACCAACATGCATCCTTGTTCTGTGAAAATACTATCGAGGTGCATTTTCTCCTCGTGGGTTGGTATTTCCTCATGCAGGTCCTTAGCCACATTAATCTGACATAAGGGCACGATGGTCACTGCAAACCCACAATGTTAAGAGAGGATGACATGGTATTTGAAGCAGCCTGCACAGGATCCTGCCAGTGAAATGCAGAAACAGGGCACAGGACGGACTCATGGTTCTCACAGCACCCTAGGGGACTGGTGGGTGTCCTTAAAGAAACATCCCGTTTTTGAGGTCACCTGTTGTCAACTCACCTGTTAAAGGATAAGTTCAAGTCAAGTCAGTTTTATTTATATAGCCCGTAAAATAAAGTCTTGCAGCAGAGGGCCTTACCTCTGTGCAGCATGTGCAACACCCTCAGCATAGATAGGGAAAATCCTCAAATAAATAGATAAGTAAAAACATTTAACAGAGGAAAATAATGATGAAATCATAAGAGCAACCGAGAGGGATCCACTATCCAGGACAGACAGTTAAAGGTCTTCAATAAAACTGTAAAGAGATCTATGGAGGCAAAAGTGAAATAAGTTTCTTTAATGATTTATGTGAATTGACCATTTAAGTAAATAAAATGTAAGCAGCAGAATCATAATCAGCAGTACTGTTAAATGTGGTGTTTGGAATTGTAATTTGAAAAAGGCGCCAGTATTCTTAACCAGCAGCTTGATTGTAGTATAATCACTGCACGCCCATATGAACCATTTCTGTATGAAAACATATATTTTTAGGAGAAATATGAAGTACAGTGAAATTCATTCACAGATGGAACGTTTATGTACATTAAATGGGAAATATAAAGTTCTTTATGTAGCTGTAGGTTAGACACAAATATTCCAGCGTTGGCCTTCAACAACACCAACTGAAAATATGTTCACCACCGCCATTGCTTTCCAACAATATTAAAATGCGTGAACGTGAAGCTGCACCCATGTGTTACCACCATTGCACTGCAGCCAAATCTTCCATCTTCCATTTTTCTTGTTTTTGGCCTTTTGAATCCATTTCAAAAAAAGCAATCTATCACCAGTGTGCTTTAATTGTGCTTTATTTTACCCTCAGAGACGGTGTAATAATAAGTACAGGTACTCATTTAGGAAAAAAGCAGTGCCACAACCCCATGTTAAGACCAGCCTAATTTACTAACTTAATTGCATTGGTTCAAAGTACAGATAATTACGTTTTGCAAATAATAAGCTTTAGTAATGTTAAATTATTCCAACTGTAATTAGTGCACAGTGGCGCAGAGTGGCTAGCACTGATGCTCATAACAAGAAGGTACCGCTTTGAACCTCT
>BRZM01001905.1:29422-59982 GCA_033238685.1 Lates japonicus
ATGGAAGTTACGTATTACAAATAATAATAAAAAAAAAAAAAATGTTGTGGTCTGTTGTGGTGATACAGGTTTATTTTCTCAGACTTAACACTTGACTTTATTCATCACTTTTTAAAAAAAAACAAAGCACTTAAACTCATTCTTGATTTTTTTCCAGCTGATACTATGTAGCTGGATGGTGGGTATGAGTGACTGTTGCTTAACAGTCATCTGAACCCATCTGTAACCTCACAAGCAAAGCCGAGCAAAAAATAGACAGCAGAAGTTGACTTATCAACTTTCCTTATTCCACTCCACTCACCCAGCTGAGAAGATAAGCCGCCTCGGCATTGGCTAGTTCAAAACGGCGGCGCAATCACGGTATTCACTTCCAGCGTATCCGCAACAGAATGGGGTTGGCGCCCATCCCTTGAGCCGGGTCCGCCGCTTGAGTACGCTGGGCTCGCGCCTGATAAGCTTAAGCAACAGCATCTCTCATGGCACTGTTGCTCTGCCCTTCATCTCAGGGTACCCTCCCTGCATACACACATGCACACACACCCTTCCACACTACTGGGATGGTGGGGGTAATACAGGGTAGAACTGACATGCCAGCCTCTGGTTGAGCAGAATGAGCGGGTGGGATGAAGGGTCGAGGTTTCAAGGACAAGTGGATTCAGTGAGAAACTGCTCTTCCTCGCCTTCATGGCAAATCATATCCCATTAAGTGGGTCGGTCCTGTGATGAGGATAAGGCTGGCGCCCCTCAACAATCCCCATTACAGATCATAAAGGAGCTGGGGATGGGCCTGAGAGCACCCAGGCTGCTCCTCTCAGGCTGCCAGTTTTGTGTATGGCAACCGTGCCACATCTGTTAATGGCTTTAACTCCAGGTGAATGTTGGGAGCTTTTTCTTCGACTTTCCATGTTCCTGTCTGATTCTGTGCTCAGTGGTTAGCGCTACAGGGACTGGGTTTGATTTAGCCCAAATGTAAGTTTGGCTTAAGATGTGTGAAACCATGATATCTGACAACAGAGAAAAGCTTAGTGGTAGTGCTTCAGTGGACTGAAAAGACTACGGTGTACAGTGTTTACCCTTTAAATGCTTCCTTCTTTTCCTTCTTCATACATCCTCCTTCCCTTTGATTTTTATACCGCCATCTTGCCAGCTGTCCAAATATCATAAAAATGGAACAAAAACTTGGAAAGTCTCCCTTCAATGATCTCTGGGAATACATAACCCATCCTATCTGATGTATATTTTAATGCCACTCATTAAAGCTGCACTAATCAATATTTTTATATTGCACCCATTAATTGTGAAAGGGGTCACTGCTGGCGACAGACCCAGAAAGAATTACCACCCAACTCTGCAGACTTCTATCAGCTCTATGCAGCTTTTAAGTCTAGTTTTGGATCATTGTTTTGGTTTTCACCACGCCGCTGTTCTCTCATTAATCTTGTTTCAAATTGCAGCAGGCAGCAAAGTTTTGATTAACCCATTGCATACTACCTGCCTAGCACCAAACAGCAGACAGACAAAGAGATCACAGAACATTGTGAGGGGATGCAATTTCAGGAGTTTGCAGAGACAAAACAGAGCTAATGGGAGAGCAAACATTGTCATCGGGTGAGTAGAAACACATCTCCAAACAATGCTAATGTTTCATGTCTGCTGAATTTGTATATGGGCAAATGTTGTTTGTTTTGTTATTGCTTGTCCCAGTGCCCACAAGAGACCAAAAATTCAATTCATGCAGCTTTACAGTCCAGGAAAACTGCTCCTAATAACTGTGTTCTTTAAAGTTCAATATCTACACTGATCAGCAGCAGTAATAATAAGAGTAATTTCTTTTTCTAACATAAAGAAGTAAGACATACATTCTATATAGTCAAAGAGGTTTGCCTATGTAACAGTATATGCTTACAGGTTTGCATACTCTGTTCAGTCTGTACATTTACTGTGACTTATGTTATACTGATTTGAGACTTAAGGGCACATTATTATCAATTACAAGTCTGTTTACCTCTGTTTCCACTTAATGTACTATCCCTTTTCCTTCCTCCAAGTTACTGGCAGGAGGCCAGTGAGGAAAGAGAGGATACACAGTAGCATAGGAACACAGATGGTTACACATATCCATCGTGAGACCTGAGTCAGAAACTGATGACGTAAGACATTTCTTTGCTGGGATATATAAAAGATGAGTTGATGTGTTATTTTTAGTCAACATGTTAATTATTTCCATTGGGTTTTTGATCAGTTTGAAATGTGACAGAGAAATAAATTAATGCTTGAGCTTTTGAACAAACAAGCATAAATGAGTTTAAGAGGAGTTAATTGTGCAATAATTGTATTTGCAAATTATGCATGTGTATTTAAAAAAAACTAAATATGTATATGGGAGGACATAATATCATATACAGCTTTTTAGTTTAATGCAATTCAATATAATAGCCTCTTTGAAATAAAATAATAAAAGGTTTTATTTAACTGTGTCAGGGAGGTTTTATTATACCTTTAACTATTTGAGGCTGTATTTTTGATGCGGTATTGATATCTTATGTACTTGTTTGTAACTGTATATACACACAGAAAAGGGGAAATGTACAACTTATATATTACTGTGCATGACAAAAGATAACACAACCTACTTACAAAGGTAGAAAAGAGCAAATTGGGCCTTGTGCTGACATCATGGCATTTAATTTGGCAAACATACAAAATAGCTATCCATACAGTATTGTACAGTGTGTAATCTCTACAAAAGTAAGACCACCACTTATGCACATTATTTACTTCTCCATTATGGAAGTAGAGCAGGGAGGTGGAGCTCACATTCAGCCACAGTGCACAGTGCATTCATCTCACACGTACCCTCTGAGCCAAACTCCAGTGCAGAGGCCTTATACACTACCATTAATCAAACAGGCAGCTTCCAGTTTTTGAAAGAACAAGTAAGTGGCACAAATAACTAAACATCAGGGAAAGAAGGAAAAAAGACAGTGCTGGAATAAGAAGTTAAAAAAAGGAATCACAGCCAAAGGCACTGAGTTCAGCTAATTTACAAAACAGCTGTACAAGCATGGACTACAATGAGTGTGGATTAATACTGGTAAAAGACATTAGCTGCTGTTTACATTGTCAAGGTGTTTACCTGTAACTTCCAGTTTGGCAAGCTTCACATTGTATTTCATTTTAAGTATGGCCAGCTACAGAATGTTAACAGCTTGTCTGTCTCGGGCAACAGTTGCACCCCTGAGCTCCTTTGGAGACGCAGGCCAGCTAACGCCAGGGTCGGGTGCACAGGCTGAACATTTCACCAGCTCCGCAGCCAAATAAATGGTTTTCTCACTAACTTTTAGTCAAGAATCAGCTGTCTCATTACGCTGACAGCAGCCCTGTTGAATTTGACTGTCATTTGTGAATTTCAGTAGGTTCAGGGGGCATCTCATTAAAATGCATTAATTTTCAATCACCCACACTGGACATGGTGACACTGAGAATAGCCTTTTTTTTTTTTTTAAAACTCAGGGCCAGAATGTGTTATGTTTGCAATTCTTCATGTGGGTCTACATGTGACTACAGCATGAGAATGTGTATGGGTCAACTGTTCAGGGTGATAATCATATCATTTCACTGTACTCAGTCAGGCAAACTGATTTTTATGCACTTATATTGCAGATGCTGCAAATGTCTCATTATTCAAATTTGTAAAGAGGAATGAATCAATGAATCGAGAAACTGCTGATGAAAAATTAGACAGTGCTACACAACCACAGATTTATCAGAGCAGGTTCTGCCTTTCAGTTTGAATTCCTTGATCCCTTATCTCAATATTGTATCTACAAGTGTTCCATCGTGAAATCAAGCCTACTTAGCAGCTAACACTGAGACACATGCACTTGACCATGCTCAGTGTAACTTGCAGTATTGATCAATTGGGCAGGGCATCACAGGTCCACTGGGGTGTCATGACACACTGCCGACTCCTTGACTGAATTGATCATAGAAATGCATAAATAATAAAGTGGCATGTCACTCTGACTTCCTATCGATTTTCCCATTAGAAGCTGATTGATACAAGCTTTAAATGTCAGGAGCCTCATTGATTGCAGCGAGTCCACACACTCACTTCCAATGTCATGTCACTTTTCCTGTGGCTCTGCAGCCTTCCACCTGGGCAGACTAAATTAAAGGTCAACAGGTGCACCGTGTCATCGAGCTGTGTTTAGGCTGGGTTCCCACCGAGTGTTTACACACTCTCTGATGTTTATCCCTCTAGTTCAGTTCATTGGAGAGTGATACCACTCCGACTTCATCACACAAAATACCTGAACTCTTCCCTCTTGGTCCAAGAAGTGAGAAAACTCCAAAATGCAACAGTGAAAGTGGATATGGGCATGTAACGCAAACGTTTAGCCTTAAATACAAGGAGACTCAATTGCAGTAAATCAATTATTGGTCATTTATGCAGTATTTAAGCAGCAATGATAGCAGACCTTTGCTGTTTTCAGCTCTCCAGTGTGTGGATGTTTTCTAATAACCATAACGTCTGTTCAGATTCGGACAATCACTTTGGCTATTGATTAATCTGGCCTGCACTTGCATTTCACATTCACTATTTATCCTTGTCTCAGCTCAGTGTTTTTCATTATCACTTAATCTAATTTCTTGATTAATCAACCAATAGTTTCATCCATAAAACATCAGAGAGTAATGGAAATTTTCCATCATAATATCCTAAAACCCAGGGTGGTGTTTTAAATGTCCTGTCATGTCTGAAAACAGTCCCGAGATGTTCAGTCCACCATCACATATAACAAGTAAAATAAATCTGGATTTTAGAAGCTGGAACAAGGCAATGTTTGGCATATTAGCTTGAAAAATTACTTCCAATTCAACAGTCAGTTGATGGATTGATTAACCATTTCAGCTATAATTATGTTCTCTCTCTCCTTGGGTCCCTTTCAGGATACCTCATTTAAATTCCTTTTGTTGCTGTTGCTTTCCAGTGAAAGCTTTTAAGTCAGTTGTTTTTCAGTGGCAAAAATACAGCAAAACAAGCCCATCATGTTAAAGCTAAAGATAATCAAAACTCACCAAAATAGCATAAATAATATCAAACAACAATGAAGAAATAACTTGTGAGTCTGTCTGTGTGTACTTGTTTACAAGTTACTACAATTATGCAGTTTGAAGGTTAAAGAGCTAAATACAGAAAAAGCAACAAAGTAAACTTTCCTGCTGTGGTATGGATTCAAAAACCAGGTGTACCTCACTCCCTCACACCCTCAGTAAAACTACTGTAACTCCTCTTGGGGCTAATATGCCAACTGTTTTGTCAGGAGACAAGGGAAAAGCATTTGGGAAGAGGAGAATTAAAAGTGTATTCATCTTTCAAGGAGAAACCTCTTCTAAAAGGGCCATGAGCAACATAGGGTAAACAAAGTACCAAGCGTGTAATCTAACTTTATAAATTTACTTTCGACTTTCTTTATGATTCAGAAGAAATTGCAATATTTGCCCAACGGCTAAAACATACACACACACGAGGATTCTGTTGTAAGCCTCTCAAAGGAGCAGCAGATTGGGGACGCATGGTGGAAAATCACGAGTTTGCATTTGGGGCAGAGCTGAGGGGCAAACATGGGGAGAAAAGCCCTAGCGTACACAGTTGCTCCTCTCAAACATGATGGCAGCAGTGTCTTCCTTCAGGGCTTCAATCAGATCCTGTTAGGCATGTTTATGAGGGCACTCTTTGCTAATGGTACGCCAAGCAACATGAACATCTTAAAGAGCTCAGTGGCAGGTATGTGCAGGTTAATGAAGCAGGGGTCCCCACTTCCTCCAGCTTCTAATGCCGTGATCATTTAATGATTCTCTTGCAACCTCTTTATGGCACCGCTTGGTGAACATAACAGAGGTTAATAAAGTAGAGGTCAACCCTTTATCACACCTGCCCAGTGCTGTTTTCCCCTCTCCTACGCTGTAACTCATAGAAACATTTCTCATTAATGATCTCCCCCATAGGACCCATAGGGCGAGTAAGTATAAATGTACTATGCAGAGTTTAATGCCTTGATTCCCGTAGGCATGCTTGCCCGATCGTCAAATTATTCTGGGTGCCATGGCGGGTATTTATTTCATGCTAATAGCCAGCATCTTACCGGGGGCTGGGAAAACAAGTGTAGCACACACATTACACAGAAAAATGCCAAACACCTGCCAATCAGGGGTGCAAAAAAAAAAAAAAAACTGATAGAGCGAGACAATCCGCACTGGAACCTTGAGTTGAGTCATTCTGCATGGAGAACACTGGCAGAAGGGAGTATATATTATAGGAGGGGAAAAGAATGGAGGGATGACAGATGTGTATATGTGTGTGTGTGTGTGAGAGGTGTTTAGGTGTTGTGTCTGTGCATCGACAGTGTGTAAACACAGTTGTGCCTCGTAGAAACTTGTAATGTAATAACTGCTCGTGATAATAACTGCGACTCTGCAAACATGCAGCAGAGTAATCTCGGTGGGAGCAGTAAGCGTACAGTGTAAAGCTTATAGAGTCAGTGGAGTCCACCTGTGGTGTGTGGATTTGAAGACTTCTGCCACTTGTTACTCAGGGCAACTGTCACATTATTACTGTCTGAACAGTGAATGAAATGAAGTGAAGCTAAATCTGCGGTTTTTAGGTGAGAATATGGTTTCTTGCTTATTTTTCTGAAAGTCAAGAGAGGCTGGAGTTTTGCTTGGACTATATAAAAGTAATTAATATGATATTAGTAAGGATATCTATATAATATCTATATATAACACAATATGACAAATATATGCAGGATCACATATAAAATGATTAGTATGATCACTAGTAATATCTAACCAAAGGTCCACAGTTCCACAGGCCACATGCTAACAGTTGAGCCATCTCCATGACAGCTGAGCAAACTCTTCCTGCATATAAAGAGCTAATATTACACCTTGAGTTAAGGTTATTTTGACAAACTACTATTCTCAAGCATTTATAATTAAATCAAACTAAAGTTAAAAACAATTAAGTGTTGTTGTTTTTTTTAGCAGATTGCTGGTATTAATTCATTTTAATACCAAACATCTGTAGAGCAATAAAATGAAAACATGGTATGATGATCATGCTGAAAATCAATAAACTATAACTTTGAATTATCCCATCCTCAGCTCACACTGGGCAAAACTCTCAGGACAGGTCTATCACAGGTTAACAAATCCAGACAGAAAACCATTCACACCCACACTGACACCTACGGTACATCCAATTATACAGGTGCCAATTCAAATGACCTGTATGTTCTTGTGCTGTGTGAGGTGATGGTGCTAATTACTGTGACATCATGTCAACCCTCCCAATATAACTTTTTCAGATGAACAAAAAAGCAAAAAGCAAAGCCAAAAAACAACACTGAGTATAAAGATCACAGAGACGGTCATGATGTGGATCCACAAGGGAACCAGGAATTTAGCATGTTGTTAATGTTGACTGCAATGGGTTTTGCAAACGCCCAATATAAATGACCAAATCCCCATCACATGACTTGTTTTTTTTTTTCATCAATAAAAATACAGGAAAAGTAAACAGGCTAAGCACATTGACATTTCCATTGATAAACATAAACCCTGCCACGCACAGGCATCATGATTAGATTCATGGCATGTGTTGGTAATTCATGCAGTAGGAAACAAAGCTGCTTTTGTCAATTCAGAGTGTACCAGAATTGAGTCCTTTGTTTGGATTTTGTATTATTGATGGTGCTATTTGTCCTTTCCCCACTGTTTTGACAAAAAGTCATTGAGGTGATGTGGTTTCAATACAGCTCATTATCATAACTGATTTCAAATGAATGGATGCTTGTACAGTATAGCTCTATGCTGAAGCTTCTCTCAGGAAGTCTACCCTTGCTCCTCTGAGCAGCAAGTTTAGTTAATGATTCAAGACTTGATCAATTTCTGGGCTGTGTGAGAATGAAGGAAGGAGGAGATATGAAATAAGAGAAATGATCACGGATGTAATAAACAATGGATGGCAGCTTATTAATTCCAATGAGGGCTGCTGTCTTTTGCACTTCCTTGCCTGCAACACTCATATTACTCTGCATGAATGAATGAAGCTGAAATAATAACTTACTACTCTATAGCTTTTAAAATACACTATATTGTATATAATGTCTCAGAGTTTGATAATTCAGTGGGTTTTTAGTCAATCAGTTATTATGAAGGAAGAATTTGGCAAAAAGTGTTTTTCTCAGCCCGGTCTCATCATATGACTTGCAGTTTGGTCTGTGACCACTTCACCAAAATTACTCTCCCTGCATATACAGAACCATGTCAGTGCTACGGCACGCAATATCATTCCCTGCTTCACCACTAACAGCTTGCCAAGGACTACATATGAAATAGTTCTTCACATTAAACAATCTAAACTGTCTATAACTGGCCCTCATAATAACACATTTAAGTGTTCTCTGAGCTGATGTCTCTATCAGCAGGACAAATTCATTCAAAACTGTCCTGATGTTACACAGCTATGGCTAATGTTTGGTTAATCTACATGGACATATGGACACCAGCTGTGTCGGTTTGAGCCTGCTGGGAGCTGCAGTGGACATATTACACCCATATAGAACAAAAGGGAAACTGGGAACTAGACAGCAGTGTGTGGGTGTGGGCATTTTATCTTTTTGATCATGTTTAGGCAGAAAAACAACTTGATTTGGGAATGATCATAGCTTGGGCTAAAATAGCAAAGGTCCTTTGTTGTCATGGTTACAATAATGACAACAAAGGTTAGGGGATGATGATCATGACTGTCATGACTGTGCTAGCGGAGATCCGTGTATTGATCTTCTGTGTCCAAGTCCAGTGTTTTGCTGAGCCACAGTACCACCCTCCCCTCTCCCCCTGTGGACGTCACACTATTCCTCTTTTGCTCCTATGACAAGAGTCGCAGTTACCACAGCTGCTAGATGTCTTCGTCACTTGAACAGAAACATGTCATTTTTCTGAATTTGCTTGTCGTTACTTGGGACAGTCTCTCAGATACACAACACATGCGGTCGAGATTTTGGAGCTGTGCATGTTTCAGCCTTAACCCAGCGTTTTATACTTCCAAAGCTTTGTTTGTAAAGAGTATGTCCGCTGATCACAAATGTTGTTTCCCCCCACAGGCACAGCTGGAAGCCGCCTAGTACAACCAGTCTAATCTGTTGGCCACTGAGCAATTCCACTGGAACAGTTTGCAGATTCAGTGGTTGTAATGAGAAAGGGGTGCCCTAAAAAAAAAAAAAAAAAAAAAAAGGTGATGTCTTTACTGCAAAAACCATGGCAACATCCCCTGCTGGCTTCCCACCTGCAGACACTACCAGCTGTGTTGTTGGATTGCCTGCTGGGAGCTGCAGTGGTTTTGCACTCAGATGCATCTCTACTACAGTTTGGGGTGTATAAACCGCGTGTGTGTGTGTGTGTGTGTGTGTGTGTGTGTGTGTGTGGATATTTGCATAAATTTACACTGTTGAAAGCACTGATTAATTTTATATTATCTGTCATTACAACATCACATCATTATAGTTTTTCTTTAAAAATTACAACCAAACTCATACTAAGACAAAATGTAATAACTTATATCATTACATGCAGTCATTACACTCTGTTAGTTTCTTTGTGTATATTTGCATGTGTTTTTATGTGCACACACACCTGCTGGGGGGTTTCTTCCTTGATCTATCAGCTCCCAGCCGAGCCAGCCCCTGCTTTGCTTTTGTCTGATAGGTTCAGTTGCATTTTTCTGGGCCAGCCTCCCTCATCAAAGTGATTAAGCAATTACACTGATTGTGCCGATGCTCAGAAGAACGAGGGAAGGACCCTCGAGTATTGAGTGCTAAAGCTTTCTTGGAGATAACGGCTTAATTTGTGCCTAATCAAAATAAAGCCCGTTCTCTTAAATCTCCAACCTTCTTTCAGCTCTGGGTGGCTCAGGGAATTGAGAAGGTATCATTGAGGGGGAAGCGGTGGAGACGTGGAAGCCCTGCTGGGACCTTTCTTAACTTAAATATCATTGCATATTGGCCTCACACAATGTACAGGCATGCTATATGTGGCAATGAGGCCTAATATGTGTAAAAACAAAGAAATAATAATTAACATTTCACAGCTAGTAAGGATAGCAGCCTCTAAAAATGCTGCATATATCCAGCATGGATCCCAACTGGAAATAATCACAGAGTTTGGGAATTAACATGCAGTTGGTCGCTCGGCACTGCTGTGGGCATCAATAATGAAACAGGAGTCTTGAGACCCTTGGATCACAGAAACAGACCCAAATGCATGGATCCCCTGAGAGTTATTTTGCACAACACACACACACACACACACACACACACACAGCTCTCAGTCATCATTTCTCCAGTACAAATAGCTTCCTCCATGTGCTGACATTTCTTTACCCGATCCTTTCACCATGAAAGCCAGTCAAAGCACAGGCAGCACGCATCTTTAGGCACACTGGATTCAACATCAAAAATTAATCACAGCTGAACTTAAATCACAACCGCGACTGAGCAACGTGAATTGGGCCTGCTGAAGCGTGCGTGCGTGTGTGTGTGGGAAGGGGGAACAGCTTGGGAAGAAATGTGAGGGAGAAACAGAGGGAGGGAGGATGAGGAGGGAGACAGGAACTCACCCCGGGAGGATATCTGGAGGAAGAGGCGGGGGTCTGCAGCGCGTATGGCCGCGGTGTACCGATCCTCGATCCCGGGCACCTGCGCCTTTTTCTCGGGTATGAGTCGGACCCTGAGCCGGCCGCCCTCTGCGCCGAGCCACCACTCCAAAATAGTTGTGAGGTCCATTTCCAGGGTGAACACCGGGGCCTCCTCGTACACAGACAGCCCCCCACATCCCGTCCTGACTATATCCTCTCCTATCTCCACCACTACTTGGTTTGATTTCCTGCTGGCTTTCGTCAAGCCCAATTTCAGAACTTTGGACAGCGACCGCTTGTAGAAGAAGGGGAGCTGTCCATCAGCGGACGTGTTCCTCGCTGCTGAATCTGTAGCAGACTTTGGGTCCACGAAAGTAGATATGGTTTTCTGTAAAGGTATGCAGTGCATTTTCAAGTTTGCGCGCACCGTGTAACATCCGCTAAAAGTCTGGCAGTCGCCGTTCAGGGGTCTCTTTATGAACTCCGCTAGGTAATAGCGCAACAGAGAAGGGACCGCAAAATCCACAGCAAGGGTTTTCCTCTTGATCCTAGAGTTTATGGTTTGGTTCAAGTCTCTTTTGCCCCCTGTTTCCCCGCTGTTGCCATCGCTGCTACTACTACTGCCGCTGCCGCCGCCGCTGCTGCTGATGTTGCTGAAGCCGGCGGTGGGGAGATCCATCCCCGCTGTGGTCCTTGGCGAGGCGCACTGCAGCCCAGCGAAAAATGCCGCAGAACAAACAAGCAAAAACAATATCCCGGCGTTCATGGTTTAATAAAATTCGAGTCTTTCGTTTTAGGAGAAGCCCTTTAATCCCACCGTTCGCCGCTTCCTCTCCGCTCCCTTCACATACGCAGCGCAAAATCACAAAGTGGGAATCGATGATCCTGCGGGTCCTGCGCCTCTTCGCCGGTGCGCACCCGTGGCAAGACGAGGGGAACTGGGCTTTTTTTTTTTTTTTTACATTTGTTTGTCGATGACTGTTGCGGTCCTCCCTTCTTCACGCGGAAAAAGTGCCATTGCCCCGTCTCTGTTCCCCCCCTCCCGCACACACACACGCACCTTGAAAGACAATGCCTATTATCGCCGCTGCGAACCCAGCGAGTCGCTCTCCGGGACGCTGATTGATATGCTGGTCGGGTCCGCTCCGGTGGCTTTCAAAGACTCCCTGTCTCTTGGCACAGTTGTGACGGCGGCACAAGTGGTCTCTCTGTCAGCAGCGGGATGCAGCGTCGCTCTCTCCCCCTCGCAGCTAAATCGTGAATTCAAAACGAGTTTGGAGAAGCCGAGTGTCCATTAAAGTTTAAAATATAATCATATCTTACAGTCCTGGCTAATTGAAAAGCCCGGCGGCAGTCTCTCAGGTTAATTGTCTTCCGTGGATTTCGGTTCCTTTTTGGTCAGAACTGGCAGGCTCCGGTGGCTTCTGTCATGCCAACACACGCGGTAAAGTCATCCACACATCCATGTGACGTCAATATAAGCCGTTTTCTCCGAACACGACTCCCTTGCGAAAAAAGCCCCGAGCAGCCAGCGCACGAGCATCCGCTGTTATGGACGCGTCTGATGCGCCCTCAGCGCAGCCGTAAAGCCGCCTGTGTTTTTATTGAGAAATTAGAAATGCCAGGAGGTAAAGCAGCACAGCTCCACAGTTTTGTCTCTCCTGTTTTTTTGTTTTTTTTTCTCAATGAATCACCGAGCCTTTGTGTGTCCGGAAATTAGATTGGATTAGCACTCTCCCGGTTGTACGCAAATCAAATAGTTTCAGAGGAAGGCCATTTGGGTTGGAGCCCATTTGGCTTCGTTATATCTTATACACAGAGGCCAATATGTCCTTAAAACATCAGGAAGCTGTCTTCCCTTCTTGCCAGTTCATTTGCCACACAGTCTACAGCTTTAATTGGGAATGGGAATCACGGGGTCAGTGTTTGGGGCCGGAGGGAAAAATTGTCAGAAAGTGCTCCTCCACACACACCCCCCACCCAAACCTTAACACACACACTCTCTCTCTCTCTCCTCCCTCTCTCTCTCTCTCTCTCTCGCGCAGTCCAAAAGTTGATCGGGTGAGACACCCACTAGATGGCGTCGGCACGTACTTATGGTAATTCACACTCCTCTCTTCCACTGACAAATCCATTAATGCCCTAATTGCTCTGGAATTTTTTACAGCGTCTCATTAGAGCCTTATCTATGGAAGAGGATTCAGGCCAATGTGAACATTTTATGAGTTGAGGAATCACACAATCCGAAGAATAAAGTCAGAACTCTGAGGTTAAAGTCGGATTTCTGAGAGCGAGGAGGAGAGAGAGAGAGAGAGAGAGAAACAGATGCTGCAGTCTCAGATGGTTTGTGGCAGCAGATCTGTGGAGGTTTGGCAACTTATCACTGCATGTATCACTGTGTTTGTTGTAACATTAAGACTACAGAATCAGACATTTAATCACTTTTTACACATGTATCCAAAAACAACCAGGAGGGAACAGGAAGTCATCTGCATGATCAAATGAAGACCCTAACTTTCTGATGAAGTTAGAATTTGTATGTGATGTGATAACCTTTTCTGTCTGTTCAGCTGAGGGTAAACTGCTTCTAACTGAGAGAAAAGAGTTTTCCAATTCACGTTGCTGAGTCTTAGTCTTTTGTAATGCAAAGAGCAACAAAAACTGTGGCCTTCCTCTGTGTACGTGCTCAGGGTTTCACAGTGGCAACAGGTGCATGTAAGCAAATCAAGTCACGGAAATGGAAAAACAGAAAACTATGTAGCATTTACATTAACATGGATATCCCTGGAAAGGGGCAGGTTGTGTGTAAATGAATACAAAATATAATAAAGTTTGTAACAATTGTTTATATTAGTAACAAGGGTTAGGGTTAGTATTTCTTCAGCTATGATGGCATACTACATGCTGAACACCCAGCATTTTCTCTAACAATGAATTGATACTGTTTTTGGTAATGTGAAAACACTGATAGGACACATCTATTCTTAAGTTCCTCCAGAAAGAAAACAGACCCGAAGTGCATACGGCAAATTATAAAGGGTCCAGAACTGGTTCTGGTTAAAAACCACTGCTGTGTTGTTAACAGCAAAGGGGTAAAACATTTGTGAAATATCCCTGTCATTACATGCCTGCTGCATCCATTCCACCATCAACGGGAGAAGCGTTCCACAGCTAGTGCTCTGCGCTGCAGCTGTTAACATTAAATCTGCGCTTTAATATCGCCACCCAGAGATATATAATTTTAGTGTGTGATGTAATCCTATATTCATTGTTGTAGCAATTTCTACTGCTTACAGCATGCGACCTGTGATTGCACAACGACTAGTTCTTATTTTAAACACCAAAGAAATATGCAGGTAGTTGTGATTAATTATTAACATTAAGAACTCAACTCCAGTTGTTATAGCTCTGCACAGTAGGATCGTCATTCTCACTAATAAAAACGTGGTGCTGTTTTTGTTACAAATACCTCTTCTGCCTCTTCTTTTCTGATTGAAATCAACCTGTTCTGTTTCTTAGGGGTCAGTAGATGCACTTTGGTAGTGAGTGAATTATTAATATATTTATTATTGATTGATCACTGCCTTGTGCCTGCATAATTACTTCCCAATAATGGGGCAGGGCTGAGGCTATTGTTCATCCTGTTGCTTGGCCCCTTAGCACTCTATTGCCATTTTATAAGAGGCAGTATTGTTTTTCCTTGATGGTATGTGTATATATACACACAAGTGCATTTCAGTGCTGGAATGCTTGAAGTTCAAGGTTGCAAATGAGCACAAACTGTGACTGCATCACTATCAGTGCCTTTTCTTGTTGTCTCCATTTTCATTTCTCCCACCACGCATGTCTTATCTCATGCAAATGTATACATTCCTATGGGTGTAGATAAAACAGATAGTACGATCTTCAGTCGGTTTAGTATCACCTAACCTGTGGTAGAACAGCAGCAGAAAAAAAAAAATCAGACCAGAAGCATGGTGAAAACTTTTTTCTTTATTCATCCGCATTCTACTCGATATCTAAGCACATTATTCAAGACAAGTTGTTTTATTCATTTCCAGAGGGTGAGAATCATAGAAGGTGTAGAGGACTGAATAAGGCTGGTATGGAGCTGGAGAGAGGGAGGGTGGAGGGGCTGGATGGTGACACAGTTGCCTAGACATTCAATATCTAATCTGAGGCTGTGCTCACAAGTGGCGGGCAGCTGGTACAATGTGCGCGTTACATGACTCCGTTTCTATGCGTGATGCTCGTACGTAATAGTGGAGACTCCACTGAGTATTGCTTCAGTCGAGGGTGAGCCTGTGGGAGGAGTTTCAACTAGCGTGTGGCTAAATGCAAGTTTGATAATTTGGGTGCAGAGGCAAATGAACTGTGGAAATGGTATAACCATTCACTGAAACAAGACAATATCTGGAGTTATTAATAGATTAAACACATGGGTAATATTGGCCAAATTGATTTTTAACTAGCAAACCCAAAGTCAAACATTATAGCTTGAGTTCCATTTACACACTAAATTGATTCTGAAATGAACTGATGTTTATGTGCATAATTGTGATCAGATGAATTAATTTGGAGCGCAGACTAAAGAGAAAGAGGTGGCCAAAGTATGTATGGGCTGAGATATACTGCACTTGCTAACAGCTGGCTGGATTCTTGGTAATAGGCCTGCTTTGAAAGCCATTTACCAGACCGCCAAAAGGCGAACTTAATTACTTTCTGATTGATCCTCATTTCCCTTTTCAACAGCCCTTATAGGTACAATAGACCAAAGCCTGGATATCCATTACCCACAATGCTGCCACTAGCTTCGAGAACACTTACCAGCTATAGCGTCCATTTCATCTAACCATGTTTTGGTATCAGCTCACAGGTCAGCGTGCAGAAAAAAGGTCGGTGGGGAGGTGGTAGCTTGATAAATTACAGACAGATAAGTTCTTACAAAGACCCTTCCCCTCGAGCACTACTTTTCATGGTGCTGGTAAACCCTCATAAATCAGCTGAGTCCCCACAACTAGCGACCCTTTCAGCCAGCATCATCACACTTCACGGCCTGGTCCATCCACTTTCTGCATGTGCCATCGGTGTTTGCTGCTGTAAAAGCAGAATGGATGTTTGATGGAAAAAAGAAATCCCAGTGCACCTCCAGGTTGTCAATTCCAACTCTCCTCTCTTTTCTCACAGCTTCACAGCCATTTTATCTTTTGTCTGTTTTGCTTTACGCAAATACTGGCGCTCTAAATCTGCGATGATTGAGGAAGGGCTGCTGAAAGGTCTCACGCACCCCAACCATGCATTTATAGCATGAAGGCAGCAGTCCCGTTTCCTTTAAGCATTCCCACCTCATGACATTTTCTCTTAGTTCATAAATCAAACCCCCAGACCTGCGAGTTGAAGAAAAGAAATAAGGCCTTTGAAGAAAATAGGAAAAAAGAGGCTTTCTTGTGAGGAAAGTCATTCAGATTTGGAGTTTCCCATTGACAGCTGTAATAAGGTTTGGGCGGTCATCTCTTACATGCTCACAGGTGCAGAGGTGGCTTTTGATAAGTGGCAATTCCTGGGTAGTGGACTTGAAAAATGTCAACCTTTTAGTTCCGGTCCACTGAGTCCTCTGCATGACCAACACTCACATTAATCATAGCTGCAGGGTTGAGCCCGACTTCCAGCCAGGTAGTTAGCATGTCTGCTAGCAATGCTGATTCCTTGTTACTCCATATCCGTAAGTATAACTCTCCAGTGTAAATCAGCTGACAAAAACAGAAAAACAATCTCAAACATTTTGGGACAACAATTAACACAAATAATGGGACAACTGATTGGTCCTTTCACCCACAGTGTGAACGGTGCAACCTGCCAATCATCAGATTAGGAGTTCCACGATTCCCCACACAACAGGGAATGTGATTCAAGACAATATGGAGAAGTGGCAGTTGAATAATGACACACATTAGCCTTTATAAAAGTTGAGTTAATGCCAACCTTCTCCTCAGCAAACTGAATTTTAGATTTGTACAAAGTATGGATAATCCGTTAAAAGGCTGTGGGACTGCATGTGATGCGGGTAGGGTGAGATTGTCTTTTAGTGACTCTTTAGACCTGACAAATTCTGCTCAGAATTTTGTGAAGCAACAGCTGCTTGAAAATTCTCTCTATTTTTCCCAGGCAGTGTGCCATGTTTGCCAAAGCTCCATCTTCCTAAACCACACATAGACAATTAATACTCCTCTGTCTGCATCTAACCATATAGTAATGTATGCCTACTAATTACACCTTATATGATGTAAATACTGTTCAAACCTGAATGGCACAAATAGAAAGAAGCATTTAAAAAGTATTCCACGGTTAACAAGTCAAAAGTCAATTTAGTATTCAGTGGGAGAACTACTCCAGCATGTGTAAGCTGGTTATTATAATATCTTCAGTGTCTCGGAGGAACTGTCAGAATCAGGAGAATAATTCAGGTGACATCCTTGGACAGTCTAGTTTGGATTGGGGACTATGCATTTTCAGCATGAGTTATGTATATAGATATGGCTTCTAGAGCAGACTTTTCTCCTATCATTAAATCATCTTTAAAACCTGTTGTATTTTTATCTTATACTTCTGTATTATTCAGTTGTTCAGACTTGGCTAAATATAAGTACATTCTTGTAATGGCGAAATGAGTGCAGGTATAACATGTAGTGTGTATTATTTCAAATTAACAATGGATGGGTTTTGTTGATTCTACAATTCATGTGTGTTTTAACTGACTGATAACATGTCGATTTTATATTACCATCATGCGTAGTTATACAATACATGAGTTAAAATTGGCCATTAAAAAGAAAGCGACTGGCGCAAAACAGTTAAAAGCGACTAACTGTAACCTGAAAGCTGTGCAACAGTGGCCTCTGCAGACACAAGTGGTAATTAATTCTGTTGGGCTCCAAGTCCAAGCAGTTATGAATTATCATGTACAGAAAATAAAGCCTGTCAATCGCCGGTCAGAGCTCAACTGCGTAGTCCGACTCACTGAACTGGAAACATGACCCAGCAATTAGATTCCTCCAGGGTCCCAGCCTCCCGGAGAATTGCTGTCACCCGTAACAAACTTATGCCAAACTAGGTTTAGAATTCTATATATTTTAAAGTTTCCTTGCTGCATATTGGACATAAACACTACTTTTTAATGACTTCTAAGTCCTTTTAACTAATCTACAGTTCAACATTACTCTTGAACCTGATTCCAGCAGTTTAAGCAGCTGACTATCACTCAATCAACTCAACAGGAGATGGTACCTGCTGGCTGTAAATCCAAAATAATGAACTGGAAGACACTAAAATGTTCTGTAAAACTGAGGTAAACTGAAGAATCAGGTCATAATTCTCTGTGGGTTTGTCCTACAAGTGACCTTTGCCAGATTATATGTGGTGTTGATCCACTGTAAATATATTGATTAGTACACAGCTACACTCTTGGCCTCAACAGCTCTCCCCTAATATTTTAGTCTAACGGTGTAGAGATGGCTGTGAAACATTTGTATTTCGTGTCAGAATAAAATTTACAGAAATTGTCATTGAATTAATGATAAAATAAAATAATATAAATAAAATATGAAACAATTAAACAAGAAACATAAAATTCATACTTGGTTTGTGGCAACATTTTCTGAGGGTGATGGAGGTTGCACAGAGGGACCCATGACATAGTATTTACCGAGCAGGTAAATCAGGCAGGTGTAATGAACACTATTAAGTTGCATTATGGGAGGTGTAGGATTCATTGGTCTTGGAGCTTGACCCAAACTAGGGACAGAGATTTAGATATCTGAGCCTTTGCTGCATCACTTAAACCCCCCTCTTTATGTAAGTGTAAAATCATATACCTCCATCTTATACTGTGTTGCAGATGGTGACTCATGCTGGGAACATTTAATCAGGTAATATTACGCTTCTCAAGAGTACAGTTTAATTTAAACACATCGAAATGTTTAATCAAAATTTGGTTGCAGTTACTATACTTCTGCAGCAACACCATTTCTAATTAATCTCAATCATCTCAAATTCTCCGATTATTCACTAAATAGATTGGGGTGATGGTTGAGCTTTTCATCGTTTACAGATTCATTTTCCCATTTCTTTAAAACCATCTCCTTCCTTCAGGCTCTCAGAGGGAGGGTAAGGAGTTGGAATGCGTTTGTGTTGCCCTTATAGAAAAAACTTTATCCTGTTAGCTGGGCACCTTATAATGAATTCATTGCTTCTGTTAGTTCCCACTACTTCCGGGCTTTATTGAAAATGTTTAAAATTGACAAGTTGACCACTTCAAAGAAATCCATCTTTCCCAGAAAATGAATTTCTACAACCACTAACCCTCCAAAATAATGAAAAGGATGTAGAGTTAAAATGGGAAGCGGCCCAGAGCACTCAGAGGTTCTTACAAAAGTGAACTCACATGCGCACACACACACACACAAAACAATACCTAGGGTGCTTATCATCAGGCATGGGATTAGATCTCTCGCTTTAATGCTTAAAAGCTTCAAATGCAACTTTCTTCATGTTGAGGAAACATCCCTCCATCTATAAAAAACACATTTTCAAAGAGCCTGCTGGCGTTTCCTATATTCTATATCAATAAGTACAGTCCTGCCTTTGTGCACTGGAATGTGTTTAGCTCAAGATCATACATCCTGCACGTCTGGGCTCAGCTGCTGATCTGAGGCGGTGCATGCCTGGAGCACCTGAGATTCCCTGAGCCACCAGTGAACGGGTATTTCCTTTACTCACCATATCCTGCATAAATGAATATGCGGAAAAAGGCCTGATCTCGTGATTCATTACATCAATATCTTATTCCTCATGCATCATTCATCCAGGCCAATCAAGGTAGCTCCAGCGGACTCTGAGATTTTGACTGATCATTCAGTTACAGTTATGGATTGGATGGATGGGGCGAAGAAGTGGCAACTGAATCTCTCTCAATTAGTTAACCATGTCGACCTGCCGGAGACTAATGGGCCGTTGGCGGTCGACTTCAACACCGCGCCTGATGAATTCCTCTGGAATCGGAGCGGGAATTGGGTGGCTAGATGTCTAGTTGGATTGCAACACCAATTCAGTCTCCTTCACGGATCAAGCTTCTCAGGAAAAGGATGCAGGAGGAGAAACGCGCCATCAGGGGAAGACCAAGGGGTGATTTTTCACCAGCCCTTGTCAACCAGCTCGCTGCAGGTATCAGGGGTTAATGATCTGTCGGCTGGGAGCGTGATGCAAACCGCCCGGCATTTATTTCGATGACGTATCACAGGGGAGGTTAGAGGTGAATTAATAGTGAATTATCTGGTGTCAGGGGGTGGTGGGTGGATCAGTGTTGAGATGGATATAGTAAGGAGGAGGTGTGCACAAGACAAAATTCTGCACATTTGTTATGCCTTTGGAAAAACAAACCTTATATCAATGACTCAAGTTGTAAAAAAAAATCTCAGAACAGGTGGCATTTGAGGGTGGAGTGTGAGAGCGAGTGCCAAAATAATTCCAACAATGCTACTCGACTGTGTCTTCTAATTGCACTGTCTTCTTTCACTTGTGGGAGGGCATCAGTTTATTTCTCCTCTCTTTTCTTCTTTCACATCTTTCCGTCTCACCCCTGTTTCCTGGTAACAGATGTGTGTATGTGTGTGTGTGTGTGTCTGTGAGACCCTGTTTGTCATAGGAATAAATCACAGTGTTTGTTTAGTATGCATATCTCGGGAGTTTTCGTTACTCTACCCCCAAAAAAAAAAACAACTGCAAAAGCACAGCTGCGAGGAATATATCGCTAATGACAGCACATTCTAAATGCAGTTAGAGTTACTCTCCTGCAGAAAAAAGCACAGGCAGGCCAGTGTGGGAGTTAGATCGCATATGCTGACCATCGAGAGCTGGCAGAAAAGAAATTGCCCTCATTTCAGTATCTTGTATTCTCCAAATTGCTACTAGTAAAAGCAGATGTGACCCCCAAATCAACTGGCCTTGTGTCCCAATGTTTCAATTTCTTTTAGGTTTGTTTATTACCATCTTGGCTCCTACAACTATCTCTGCTTCCCTGCTGTCCTCACTGTACCTGTGCTCTTGCTTGTGTCCTTAGCCTGCTCCATACAGTGTGAATTTGGCTTGCTGTTCCAAATCTGACCTACGTGCAGGAGCCGTGCCAAAATCAGTGCAACATGTTCACAATATTACATTTTCTCGCATATATTTGGAGGTGTTTGAGCAAATATCAGACAGATATTTATGTCCCAATTTCACAGAACAATATAGGAGCCATCAACCTTCTCATTTCTGCTATAGTTCCACAGCAGAACATTTCAACATCTACTCAACATTAAACCGCCTGCTCAGATGTATGTATACTATGAGAATATCAGTGTAAAACAAGTCACATGTTGCCAGCAAGTGCTCCATAGATTATCATCTGAGAATTAACAGTGGGAGGAAGGCATAGCTGCAGGAATCCTAATTGAAAGTCATTTAAATGTGCTACTGCCTGAAGTCTGGACGAAAGTTGTTCTGACAGGAAAACCTTTTCCTCAGCTTTGTCCTGAAGCTGACCACCTGGCTCAGCATTGGCATTACTTGTCAGTCCTTTCACTGTGTACGTGCCTTGCAAAAAACTTTGTGGCAATACTAAATCCCATATATGTGAGACATTACCCACTTCACACATCACCTCATTGAACCAATGATTTGGCTGTCTTCTCTGAAACAATTAACATGTAGAATTACAATTCAACTGATACTGATATAAGCTGCTTATAGTCAACATTATGTTCAGATGCATGGCTTTTTAAAAATGATACTGTCTGATTACTGTGATCTCATAGAGCTGCAAAACCTCCCTACAGGATGAAGGTCATCTCATAACCATGACTTGGATCTCTTAAACTTAACCAAGGCCCTCAATGACCCTTTTATTAGTAGGTTTAGTTCTTTCCAGTCATCACATGATCTTCATCAGCAGATGGGTTGCATAACGTGAATGTTGAAATTTTATGAGCACTTCTGGGTCCTGGATGTGCACTGGAGGAAAAAACTATTTGTGTTCTTAATTTATAATTTGTGTGCACAGAGGTTACTAATTTGTGCTCTTGATTTAATATGGATCATATGTTGCTACAACTTCTTGTATAGCTGGACTTTTGAATAAGATAACAAAGACAATCATGGTACTGAACTCTGAAGCTTAGTTTTTATGTACTGGATGACATCCACAGTGTATGTAAAGGATTTTTATGGCAAAGCAGTCTGTTAACCTGTAAATAAGTTTAAGGGCTCTCGAGATAACACAATGTTGTGTTTAACAATAAATACCACTATCCTAAGTCCAAGATCAAAATAAAACTGTTTTAATAGTGATCTCCAGTGAGAGAGTGAAATGTGTCCCCTCTCACTAAGAATAATAGCGTTAAAGACATGGAATTATGCTAAACTGAAAGCAAGAATTTTTAGATCGTGCACATAAATTACATTTTTGTTTCTTCTCCTCTCGACTCTTTACTTTAAAGAAGCTATAATGTAACAGGTTGCGCTAGTGAGGATGATCACCCGAATTTCAGCTCTCAACTGTACTGTTTAGGTTCTCTCTCACTTTCTGGCTGCAGCAGACAGATGTTTTGAGTCGTCTCACATTAAACGGTCAGTTTATCAAGGTTAGTCTTTCTAGATAATTGAACATATGGGAGCATTTAGCATCTTAAAGAAGCAGATACTTCCTCAGGGGCTGGTAGAGACAGCGAACAAGGAAAGTGAATACTGCGCCCACATTCATCAGATGGACACAAACACAACCCAGATGAATGTTAATGTTGCTTCTAACTGCAGATAATGTGCTTAAACAACAGTTTCCTGTATCAACTCTAAAAGGTGATAACGTCAGTATTGCACTCACACAGCTTGTCTCCACTGCTCTTATGCACACTACAAAACAGCTTTTGAAGGTTCAAGAACTGTTTTGTCCATTGTCTCAAGAGTTTAGTTTATAATATTTTCTGACTTTTGAAACAGCAGCTAAGAAAACAAGTTAACACAACAAACCAAGTACTTTTAGTTGCCCAAATTTAACATTGTGGAGGCAGATCAGAAAACATAATTTTAATTTTGTAACAATCATTGTAACATGTTTGGAAGGTACTGACAAATCATATTATTCTGATCATGGTCATTTTGGAGAGGCAGCAACTTATATTTATTAGCAAACAGCACAAGACAGCAGCAGAGTATACACATCACGCGCATTGCAAATAGAAGACAAAATCCCTCGGTTACAAGAAAAAAGACTGTAACACCATGCCTACAGTGTATACATATTTATATGTAAGTACTGTATACACATACATATAAATATCATAACTTCTCATAAAATATCATAATTTTTCTGCCTTGAAAGACAAAATCTAAACATTGTTTTACGCTATGCTGCCATGTTTTTCTGGCACCATGTTGTCGTTGTACTGCATGAATAATACACAACTGCTGAAGTACCATGTCTTTGAGATAACATATGAGCTGCTCTAACAAACAGCGTGCAGGTTTGCTGCTGTCAGACCTGTAGATACACTCTGCACTGTGACCATGATAGAGGTGGGCAGACAATGTATTTTATTATTTTAAGTTGGAGGATTGTGGTCAGCATGTGAGCCTAGCAGGAGTTGGACCATCAGAAGATATGAGCCTCTACTGCAACATCTGCTGCAGAAGTAACAATAACTATGATGGTCAGGTTTCCTATAGAAAATGTGTGTTGTATTGATCCTATTGATCCATCCATTCATCTTTTTTTCTGTTATATAGTATCCTGTGCAGCCTGTGATAAACTGTTGGCCTGTCCAGGATGTCAGCAGGACCCCAGCCCCGGTGACCCTCAAAAGGATAAGTGGTATAGCTAATGGATGGATGGATAGTATCCTGTGCTGTGGCGGTGGATAATGGTGTTGATCAATTTTACAATGTCTAATCAAATATACCTGATTACACTACTGTGCCACATTACATCCCATACTTTAACCAAGGTTAATGTTGCTGTGATAAAACTATACATTAGTGTCTGCAAATAGCTAGAGTGGTGGAAAGTAACAAAGTACTGTACATATACTCAAGTATTATTACTTAAGTAGGGGGATTTTAAGGTACATTACATTTTCAGATTAGATTTTACAAACAAAACAACATGACCACAACATATGATGTACCCTCAACAGTAGCAGCTGGTATGGAAGTAGTTAAATCAACTTCACCTCAAACAACTGGGATTAAATGCCATGTGTTCTTACATAATGATCCAGTGTTGTAGTGACAGGGAGCTGAAAGTGTGCATCATGAGTATTTTGCTGCTTATTCTATCGTTTGAGTAAAAATGTGAATTGAGGGCTTTTTCCTTGTGATGGGTATTTTATAATTATTGGTATTGCTACTTTTTACTCACAAACTGTTTGTTCTGTCAACAAACAAGAAGTTATGTTTATTATGTTTATTCCTCAAAGTCTAAAGCGTGTTGCCGCACATTTGTAAAGGCATTTTAAATATTTCATTTTTAAACCCTGCATTATTTACATCCATTTGCTTGCTAGCAGTCCTCTTCACACTACCTTTGTGGGCACTGCTGTCTTTCTTTGCATGTTGTCACCAGCTTATGCTCAGTGGAATAGCGTGGCTCCTCACAAACTTCGAACAAGGACCCACACGCCAAATACTGCTCCATAGAGTTACTAGTGGTCAATAATTCAACAGGGGGCTTCTGGAAAGATCCCAAGGAATAATTTGAATATTTCCTGCTGAAAAACTAAATTAAAGGTAATGAATAAAGATTATGCACTATACATGAAAATATATACAAACTAATAAATACACCAGATGATGTATTAAGACAGCGACATCATTAATGTCAGTATCTCTGCACAACATGCAGCATAAACAACCATGATAACATCTTCCCTCCTGTTTGAGTGAGAACAAAACTGTGTCTACAGCCTCCACTTCTCCTATTAGTTTTGTGTTATTTGATCTCTTGACAGCATTGAGCGCGAGGGGATGAAAATACAACAGGGTCCAAGGCCATTCAAGGGCATTGTTAACACATGGTGTATATATCTACCCTGGACTGTACTCCCTCCACCACCCCACCCACACACACTCACATCCTGAGAAAAAACTGCCTCATAAAACTGTACAACCGTTACCGGCAAAACTACAATATAAAAACACTACTGCAGGAATTTCTATAAGTGCAGGAGCACAGGGCACATGTGGCTGTGGCACTGCAGAGCCACTGGATTGTTTTGTGAGCTTTATCAAGCACCCTGGCTGGACTGGTGCCCTCCTCTCCTCGCCTGTTCTTCAAATCCCTTTTTTCTCCTTCTTGTCCTCCCCTCACCTCACCCGTCACCTGTGAGCTTTCGAGGTCAGGAGATAAAGTGGTTAAAGTATCCTGTTAACCCATGATAGCTCCTGTGAAGCAGACCTCATATCAGGAGGGTAAACGGAAACACTTCCCCTCCTTAACCCTCTGCGCTGTCTCCTGGAAGCTGTGTGCTAAGGGGTCACCTAGAAAAAGTAAGCCTGAGGGGACCGGCATGAAGTTTAAATGAGCGATTAATCCTGCACTAATAATCACTCTATTTAAGAATGGTGGAGCAATGATTAAAAGCATGTGAGCACTTGACATAACTTTTGCCATGCTGGGTTTCAGTATAGAACACCTTGGGAGCATCGTAAATATACATTGAAGGAGTAACTTGTTTCATGAAATCTGTGGAGTTTATACTTTACGAGCAGAAGAAAAAACTGCAAATATGATGGCTATTTTTCTGGCATAAAAAAGCAAGTAAGGAAATTTTGTTCCTTGTATTTTTTCAGTTGTGGGACAAGTTTTTCACCAGAGGAGTTGAGGATTCATCTTTGTTTGCAGTGATATACCTCTCAATGATATTCATTTGCCTGAGGTTTGTTTCATAATCCTGTTTACTTGTGTTCCCCTCTCAGCACCCATCACTCCCCACTCATGGTTTTATTTATTCCATGTTACTCTCAGTCATGCCTCTCTCTGTCGCCTGTCCCACCACTGTCATATTGCTTTGTCTGGCCAGCATGAAAATTAGCTCATTCATACGGTCGGGTTTTATTTCTATAATACTCATAAAACCAGAAGCCAGGAGGTCAGAGCTTCCTATAATATTGCATTTATTCTTGCTCTCCTCATTAATTTTGCTGTTCGGTTGTAGTAGATTCTTCTAAAGCTGTCTGAAGAAACACAACTTAATGTTCATGCGAGGAGAACTGAAAAAGAGGTTACAGACTCCATTAAAGCTCTTACATAATTGGTTATGTCATCATTTAATTATATTTACATGCTACTCTGCAAATTGACAGCAGAGCATTTGGCGAACTTTATCTCGCCTGTGTCGTTCATGATAAATAGCGATGAAAGTTGCCACCGTAAGTAGCACTCGGCCGTACTCTGCAATGATTACCGTGTTGTTCGCTGTATAATTGGCCTGGATGAATCATAGACATAAAAGTGGGTGAACTGGGCGGTGGCGACAACGTGCCTCTTGCGTATGCTGAAATTTATTGGAGGACTTTAAATCTCTAATAGTGACCCAGTATGTCCTTGGATGCACATTAAATTCTGAGTGAATTATTAATGACACTAATAATAGTTTTCACCTCTTCCTTAAGTGTCCGTGTGTGTGGCCTCGTTGAAAGGCCAAATGGGGTAAAGTGGCTCAGAACACAAAGGTTGATCCACCAGTGAGTGCGGGGGTTACTCAAGTCAAGTGGACCATTTAATATTTTTATCAAGGCCTTGACACTGTTTGTAATTTACAGTGGTGGAAGTATTTATAGCGAGAGACTATGTAACTTTTTTGAGCAGCAGAAACAGCGGCCTCTTGATGCAAGTGGTAATTACAGGACACTGGTGTGTCAAACTCAATTGACCTTCAGTGGTGTGGGGAACTGGGATCAGCTAAGAGATCATGTAGCAGTGATAAAATGTAGTTGCTAGTAGTTGGAAGACTGGCTTTACACTGACTGACCACTACTGATTACCACTGGTGCTGTTTCACGATGCGATGCCTATTCATCTGCTAATTAGCTGTGGTCATCGGTTAATTTTACAACCAAGCCATGCGGTTTCAAAGAAATGATGAAGGTCAATTCCCTTTTATCTCCAAAGCGTTGGAGACTCTCTGGTCCCTCTCCATCACTTCATACCCACTGTTGACCAGAGACCCCAGAGCCTGACACAGCCTGATGAGCTTGGAGATATGGGGCTGCCTCTGCCAACAGCTGGATCACTTCGTAAGGCTGACATCTGGACAAAGTTAGTTACGCGATGCGTGTTAATAGATGCTAAATGGTTGCATGTTGTGCTCGATGCTTAATAGATTTTGTGAGCGTGGTCGATCTTTGACGAGAGACTCTCACTGCTCACTATAATGCGGGTTCATGGACACATAAAAATGCCATCGAACCAAGAACCTTTCTTTGCTGGACAGTTCCTGTGTGTGCTCCTATTGGTCAACACCACAGACAGACACCATGTCAAATGAGAATGTGTTGTAGAAAATGTTGAGAGGGGCAGAAAAATTGTATGTTGTTGTGAGGTGTCCCAAATACAGCGATGGTTGTCACATACGCTATATGTCCTTAACTGCTTGATAAACGATCTTGGCATAAGTTGTTTAAACCCAGATAGATGAATAGATCTCTCCTATCTCATTCTCCGGTCTCCATCTAGTGTTAGTAGCAAGTTAACGTAAGATTTGCTCAGAGGCCAAGTATAAAACTTAAGTCCTGCTTCATGCTCATAATCTTTGTCTGCTGGATTTCTCACACACGCTCTCATTTCCTCCTGTGGGCATACGCTGTAACTACTCTGTAAACATCGTGCTTACACCTCGAACAACATACATATACCATACTATATATACATATATATCTTTTATATCCCACCATTTATTATTATTATTGTGATTATCGTTATTATGAGATCTGTCTTTGCTATCGCGCTTCTTTTTTAATACACACACACCATCCAACCCACTCCCAGTCCACTGTGTCACAGCACAACTTCCTACCCACCAGCCGGTCCTTGTCCCTTGAGCATTGCTGACGGGTGATATTGCTGGTCAGGGGCCTGACCACTCATGGGAGCTGCCTTGGTGCTGCATGACGGGTACATACTGCAGATCTCTAGAGCCATGAACACAAATAACTAATTAAGAAAGAAAAGAAGCAGGAAAAATGTTGTTGGCCAGGGTGAGCAAACCTCCTCAATGGTCGTTGCCATCAAACTCAGCCATCCTCAACCCCATTAAAGCAATGATTGGACTTGAGGTTGGATATATACATATACAGCAAGAACAATAATCACACATACCTATTAGAATATAAAAAGACTCTTTGATCTAAAACATCACACATACGAGCAATACTATTCAGGAAGTACAACAAACAGGCTCAAATAGTAAATCCTTGCTAGATTAGAAGTAGACTGTATACAGATGTGTGTGCGTGTGTTTGGGGTGTAATACTTTTGATATATGGTACTTGAATAGAATGCAAATTTACTTCAGTAAATGTCCAGATACAACACATGCTGTCCTTTGTCCTCTGTAAGTAATGGTTCTATTCACAAATATCAGGCTGTGTATTCTTGTGTGCTGAGAATGCAAGTAATGTTGCTGTATTCATACACAGTTTTCTGGAGCAATTAACCAGAAGCCCGCTAATAAATGGGTCTAATATTTAAGGGAGCAATATTTTTTAACTTACAGTATTACAGAATACTATTTGTCGGTTTGATTAATTGCTTAAAGAGATCCCAAGCCGAGCTCCCATGTAATGGGCACACATCCTGAGAGTCCTGCTGCACAGTACAGAATTCGTACATGTCATATATATTTTCCACAACTGAAAATGGGTGTCATACATTCAAACATTAAGCTGTCCTTGTATTGTTATCTTTTGCACTGCCATCAGAGGTGCACACTGGAAAGGGCAGTAAGACTATTAAATTTAGTAATATATTTATTTGATATTCAATATTTCCTGCATGTCACTAATGCATCCAGTATAAAAAATCATCTTGTTATCTTTATCAGATTATTTATTGTTATAATGCAGGAGCCACGGTTCCTTTAAAAACCTCTCCATGGCTGACATCATATAATAACATCAGTGTACAGCTTTAACATGGGGTTGAAATACTCTCTCTTTCCTTTTCCTGCCTTAAATGCTTCATATACAAGGTGATAGTGTGATTCTTGTGCAGCTTGAAAAACATCAGGAAAAAAAAAATGTTTTCTTTGAACAGTTTGTAATGCTGCCTTGGGAGGTCCAATTCATAAAAGAGATGAATGAATGTTGAGTGTCTAGACTTCATTTGACCCTTTCTCCTTCCTCTTTGTCCTCTGACTCCTCAGTAACGCTTTCCAGAACTGAGGGTTTATTGCTGGACAGAAGAGATCTTTTTCATGATAACCTGGCCAATGGAGTCGACGGCAACATGCCATTAATGCACAATAAAGTGAAGGACAGCAGAGCCGTCGTTTCACAAGATACAGTAACTCACTTGGCTGTAAACTATTATTTTGTCCCCTAAAGGTCCATAGCGTCACCGGGGTGCATTGGCCATGTTCCTACAAGCAGATTTTGCATTGGAAAACGCGACCTGCAGACTTCACAAAGGCTGCGCTGTCTCTGCACTTCTACTCCCGCGTAGGATTTAAGGGTTTTAAACTATAAGCGCAGTCACATTCTACCTGATCCCTCATAGCCCTCTAACAGCTCAGCACTCTTATTTCACATCACGTTCCTTGCAGGCGACTGTAAACAAACGCCAGTCACTCCACCAACCGCGAGCTTCCTGACAGAAAGAAGACGGCCCGCTAGACAGTGGCGTTCTCCGCTGAGAAAGGAAAACAACACGAACCTGAAGCACACCACCACCAGCATCCTTCAAGAAGCCGCCTTTTGTACACCAATGATAAGAGGTTTTCATGCAGGGGTTGACACACACATGGAATTCTGAGGAGGCAATGAGACGTACCTTGCGGTTTGAAGAAACAGCGGAAACAGAAGACTTGTTTGATCCAATTTATTTAACATCCTGATTTTTGAAGTCAGTCTCTTACATATTTGCAGAAGAGTCTGTGTTGAAATTTGAAGCTGTCCATTCCACAGTATATGGTGAAAATAAAATAATAATAATAATAATAATAAAAAATCCAGCAGCCACCAGATTCTTTCAACCTGCCTCAAAACAGGTTTTTACCCAAAGTTTACACTTTCAACTCTCAGAATACCAGCTTTCAGCTTTAGGGAGAAAATGATGGAGGACTTGTACCTCCTGGGTGTATTTTTGACTTGATCCATGTAATCTCAGCCTCTCTGTCACTCACATACAAACTCCTGCCTTTCACCTCCCTATCACCTTCCAGTCCATTCAGTCCACTGCCCTGAGCCACATTAGCTTCTCTCCATTACTTGCTCTCAATCTCCTATTTTTATAAAGTGTGAGACACTCTTAAAAGAAAAGCACTGCTGTTGTTCACAAGAATTTCTGTCTGTTTCTCTATTTTCACACCATTAGACTATTTTTCTTAATTTGCTCCAGAGTCCTGTTGTCAGGGTTTCAAAGGTGCTATATTGTTCATTCCCTATTTATCACCCTTTAATGGGTTTAAAATAACAAGATAAAACACATGGTATTGTCTGGGCAACGCTAATGTTTTCCTGTGAGTTTTAAAAGGAGCTATGAGCAGATTTTGGTAGAGTTCACTGGTAATACCGTAATTTCAATTTCTGTTATTCAGCTCTAGTCATGTTGAAA
>BRZM01001906.1:0-49964 GCA_033238685.1 Lates japonicus
ACACACACACACGGCGGAGCTGAAAATAATCAAGTGGTGGAGGAGGAGGAGTGGGCGGCAGCAGCGGGAGAGGAAGCAAAGACGACCCTCAGAGAGAGAGAGAGAAGGAAGGGAGCGACTGTACGAGTCCATGTGAGAGTAGAAGTGAAGGTAAATCAATAGTCCTGAAGCACTTGGTGGAACTCGATGGGTTTCCTCACTTTATTGCCAACCTTTGGGAGGGGTAGGGGGATGGTGGTGGTGGTGGTGATAAGACAAGGCCTTCATACTGTCCCCCAACAGACCTGAAGCAAAATCTACTCTTTGCACCAATGGGTGCCTGCAAATGAACCACACTTTAAGACAGTTTACATGATTTGGTTGCCAGTGGTGTGGTGATTAACTGTATTGTATGAGGCCAGGCCACACTACTGTTTATTGTGCTGTGTTGCGTTCAGTGTTGCTATTTTGTTGACCCCAACAACATCAATCCATGTTTGGTGTCTTAATGAAAAGATGATGTAACTTTGGCTGACATGTAACTTTAATAGTTACAGTTGAAGCAAACATGTAATGGTTTACTGGAAAACTACCACCACATACAGTCCGCAGTGATAACTGTAGCCTGAAGTACATACTGTACTTTCACTGATGTAATTACTCATTTAACCTTGTGTTTCTGTTTTTGTGATACAACAGACCTACATGATTTTACACCACTTGTTTTTAGCTAGATTGCAAAATTTTCTCCAACTTTTAACAGTGTTCAGAGGAATTCTCAGGGAAATGTAGTTTTCTGATACAGTTTCTGTCTTTACAGCAAGGGAGCTAATATAGAGTAACTGCAGTTGTGACGGTCAGGCCGGACTTTGTCAAAGATGCACTTCAGAAATGAAAAAACAGGTTTTTTTCTTTCTAAATATAAGCTGATGCAGCTGCCATTGAAGTTAGGCTGGGATGTACTGTAAGTAGATAGCAATGGGAAACTTGTCACCCGGGGAACAAGCACTTCTTAGGCCTACGTTTATCAGAGAGGATAACAAGCTAAGTCTCATATGAGCTCCTTTGCTGACTCAAAAGAGACTCAGGGTGTGGCGGGAAATAAGGGGTACTGTTGAAAAGTAGTTTGGATGAGGATGGTTCTTAACTGAGATAAGTAACCCCTGAGTATCTAAGTGACGTCTACTGAAATGTAAAAGCCACACAGATGATATCACACTATTTTGGCATCAGTCACAACTGGAATTCACACTTCATCCAGTGAGAGAGACGTTGCATTTTTTTTAATAGCCTCGTAGTTGTTTCTTCTTTAGACCCTTCCTTGACCTCATGACTTTTCCCATTAAGGTCTAGGAGAGTGTGGATATGTAGGCAAAGGTCTCGGAGCTGTCCACGGTGCTGAACCTATATGCTGAGGGATGAGAGCTAATGGGAGCTGTCCATGGTTCTGACAACACACTACACTTATGTAGCATAACTGATTTGCCCAAAATGCATCCAAGGAGAGTTTTACTTGACAGAAGCTTTTACATTTATTTGAAAGAAGTGACATCAGCTTTTGACTGAAGTATAGAAAAACTACTCACCTTTTGGAAAACGCACTAAAGGACCATCATTTGTCTTTAACCAGACTCAGATGTACATGGTGTGAGTTTAGTGCACCAGTATGTGCAGACTTAGACGTCTTTAAAATACTTATTTAGAGCTTGATTAGATTCGTGATGTGAAGAAAACCTTTTTTCTTAACTGTTGCTCCACAGGGGAGGTCAGAGGTCAAGGTCAGCTGCACAAACTCAATGTTTTGCTCAAGGACACCTCAAAAGGGCGGCTGGTCCATGTCTGCATTCAGAATTATTGGCTATTTCTGTTCAGGCATGAATTTATGACCAATCAAAACGGAACTTTTCTATCATTGTCCTTCATTCTTGGAATCGTGATCGCCTTAACTGCAGCGTCCCTGAAATAGTGAGGTATCACTGGCAGATAGCAGGCCGGGGTGAACGCGGAAAAATAAATCAGTTGTGAAAAGGGAACTTTTTCTTCCCTTTTATAAAAAAAAAAACAAAAACGCAAAGTCCGCCCCCTCATGTACAATGCTGGGAATAGTAACAGCACTGTGAGGCTGGGCTAAATATAGCAGCCAGTGAGTGTTAACATGTCAACTTCAGCAGGAGTGCAGGGAAGCGGCTGCTGCACGTGTGACCGCTGTGGATGTACACAGTATCGCTATAAATACCAACCAGCCCTTCTCTCTGCTGCTGTATATTATATCCACACCGAGCCGGAGATGGTTTTTAAAAAAAGAAAAAACACGCTTTTATTCCTCCGGTCGCACGACAAAAATACAATTGGTCAAACATACAAGGCACTGATGCGCTTCTTTCTTCTTTATAGCCAACAGAGACAAATAATAAGCACTTAAATCAAGAATAAATGAAAATATATGAGGAGAAGCGGCGATTTATTCCTTCTCCGCCACTAAAAAGACGAGAAATCTACCACATCTATTTATATCAGCTTTAAAGTAAGCTATTCTGGAAATAAAAAAACGTGATTAAACAGATTTCTAGACGGGTCTTTGCCCCCGTTAGACCTCTGAACTCATCATTAACCCGCAGTGCCGATAAAGCGATAAACCTATAAGATGATCATCCCCGATAGGTATCTACACGATTCCGTTGATTAAGGACGGGTTTGAAATTCAGCGTCTCTGAATCTAAGAGTGGATGGGGGTGGATGATGGGGAGGAGGGAGGGAGAGAGGGTGGTAGTTTATTTTTATCACGGCCGCCTTTCAGAAATAGAAGGCAGTCTAAAAAAAAAAAAACAGACCTCATGAGTTCTTCTCAATCGAAGACGCTTGAGCAGCAAACCGTGCATTTATTTGTGATGGAAGGAGACTTTAAACACCCCCATCACCACCACCACCCCTCCAGCTTTCAACTCAAGCCCCCAACTATGTTACGTAATATAGCATGTGAATGTCAAGAGACAGAAAGAGTCGTAGGAGAGAGAGATGGGAGGAGGGGGGTGTTATTTGGTCTATGCATAGAGCTCCCAAAACTCATACCCAGGGAACACTGTGTACTCTGGTGTCCCCTGAGACTTGGCGTGTTAAGATATCACCCCCCATACGTGCACGCGCATAAACGCACGCGCACAAGTTGGTGATTCTAACTGTATAGGCGGGGGGGAGAAAAACCACCAAAACAAACTAGAAATAACAGCAACAAACAGTGTACAAACAGAACAGGTGGCATCCAGCGTTCATCCCATTTATCCGTCCATTCACAGACTGTGTGGGAGGATCTGTGTGAATGAGTGAGTGGGAAAGTGGTGAATGAATGAATGACTGCACGAAATGAGTGAATGAAGAGCAGCAGCGGCAGAAGAAGAAGAAGAACGCAGGGGGCGCGCGTCGCTCCTGTCCCTCTCAATGGGTTTCCTTTCTTTTTTTTTTTCCTCCTGCAGAGGGAAGTACGGCTGCACGGGCAATAACCAAGCATGGAGAGCAAACACAAACAGTACACACACACACACACACATTACAGGAGAGAGGGCGGTGAGGATGGGTGATGGGGCAGAGGAAGGGTAAGGGCGTGCGCGCATGCGTGTGCGCGCTGTGCACATGTGGCAAAGCCGTTCATAAATATTCAGCGGTTCTGTTCATACGGATTCTTCTCTTGAGGTGGTTTATTGTGTGCAGCAGAACTCCCAACCGAGCATGTGATGCTAAGGATGGTTGGTGTTGGCTGTGGGGGCGGAGGGGGGGTAGAGGAGTAAGGGGTATGTAAACCTAAGTGGTGGTTTGTGTATTTGTGTGTGTGTGTGTGGTGTAAGGGGGACGTTCTATAAATAGCACTATAGCTCTGCTTCCATTGACATCATTTAGGCAGGAGAGATGGAAAAATAAATAGGGGGAGGGGAGGGGAGGGAGGAGAGGGCGCAGGGTTCCTTAATCTGGGCTTGAAATTCAAACAAAACCTGGCTCTGCACACACTCTCAACAAAAAGGATTCCACACACTGAACCTGGCAAAGGTTCCTCCAGACTGGAAACCTCCCATTTCAAGCTTCTTTTGAATTTTGTTAAAATTAATCAGTGAGTTAGTATATATAGTGAAAAAAAATTGTAAACTAGAATACAAATTGGACAAAAATAAACCTTAAATAAGACCTTGATGATGCATGAAATGCAAGTCACTTATAAAATAGTTTTATTTAGCTGAAAGGTTTTTTTACTTTTATTTTTAATATATTTCAATTTGGGTATTTTTTAATATGTGGTTGATCATCTTTTTAAAAAATGAATATTTTAATGAAACAGTAGGGAATGGAGCTACCAGTTTATTTAAACAATAGGTGAGGAAACAAAAGTCCTAAAAAAAAGTCACACATTAAACCACATAAAATCCACAAAAACAAGACACCACAACACTTCTATTGCACCCTTCTCTGTTATTTGTTTTTAGCCATAATGGTTGAATACGTGAAGTGTTATCCTGCCAAAAGGATCCGCTGAGTCCCTCTCTTTTTGTGTGGAAGCTTGCCCTCGTTCACTGGGGCCCAATAGTAAACACCAGACCAAAACACCCACTGTTTCCTAGAAAGACGCAGCCTACGAGTTGGAATGGAAAGCCACAAGGCAGATGGGAGGGGACATCAAACAAATTAAAAGGACCTGTGTGTATACAACAGACACACACACATATGAGCATAGATCCAAGCGGAAAAGACGGGGGCCATCGTACACCCAGGGCAAATGTTTTGGACGTTATTATTATTGTATTGACATGCTAAAAAAAAAAGGACGGGGCGGAGGATTGAAGTTCAATAGGCTGTATAGAGAGAGCGATATTTTCATTTCGTTATCAAGTTAACATTTCCGCTCAAACAGCCTGACTGACTCATGTGTTTATGTTATTATGGAGGAGTAAAGGAGGACAGCACACTGTTTTTCCATGGTCGGAGTGTCTTAGTCACACCCAGGATCTCTCTCTGTCTCTCTAACTCTGTCGTCAGCTTTGGCACTGACCCCTGATTGCTGCGTGACTTCCATTTGTGCAGATGACGTCTTCTATGATACATTTCTCCCCATGTGGGTCCCCCCGCCTTGTCCTGCAATCACACATCTCGAAGTCCCACAGCCTGTACCTGCAAACGACGCTTGTTTACTCGTCATCGTTTCGTTTATCTCGTTTTATCTCCCTCATTGATTTCTGTGAGAATTTTATCCCCCCCTCCATCCACAGAGAGGTCAGAGGTCAGCTGCAGCCTCGAGAGCAGGATGTCCTCAAGGAGCGCTTGAGGAAACCCCCACTGGTTTGACCTGCCAGCTTTTATCCGCAGTAGCCCAAGCAGGTTAGTGGTGCATTCATGCACTTGGGTGTAGACAGAGCATCTTTTCCTCTCTGTTGTTTATCACACACTTCCTCCTCCCAAATGCAGTAGCACTCACACCCTTTTTTTTAGCGTGTTTGGCGCACAGTTCTCTTACAGCAAAAACCTGAAAGGTGTAGTGCTAAATGGCTACCAGACGTGAGATGGAGCATCCTACGGCATTTGAAATGTGTGTGTCTCAATTCAGAGAGGATGAATCACAGGGCCTAATTCAGTCTTAATGGTGAAGTATTTTTTGCCACAGTCTCTCAGCTTGCCTCTCTCCCTCTCTCCCTCCCTCTCTGTTGTGCACTGTATCTCCTTCCTCCCTCCTTCTTCGCTGGTGAAGTAGGCTCGGCAACTTTTTAGAAGAGCCAGTCTAAAAATGTATAAACAGGTGGACAGGTTCCAAATCAGTAGTCAACATCTGCATGTGTGAGTGTATTTGGTAGCCATGTGTGCACCAATGACGATGTGTGTCTTGGAGAAAGGTGCAGGAGGCTGCATTTTCCAAAACATCATGTCTCACAGTCGTATCATATTAAAGACAGAAATTATTGATGTTACTCGTACGTTACGGATATAAAGATAACAACCTATTGTTCTACAAAAGGTTGTTCTTCAGCATAATTGAAATAACTGACTACAGACAGGAGCAAGTGTAAAATGTTTACTTTATTTACTGCTGATGCTCACTGGGAAATTCTCCTCCTGCTTTCTTGACATCACAGGTGGGTCAAAGGTCGGGATCACAACAGGACAGATCTCCTAAGAGCTCCAACTTCCTCGAGGATCCGTCGGCAGGACGGGTAAGTAACAGTGACACTTGGTCCAGTGGTTGAAGGATTGCCTTTAAACAATACACAAAAATCAGTTAAGAGAGCAAGTTAAAAACATGAATCTGCACTTTCCTTTATACATTTATTTTCTATATAAATATATGATGTATTCTAGCTTCATGAATTGAAACTGAAGCACTAGGCAGTGAGTATGTCCTCCAACTGAACCACTTACATATGTTTTTCTTCTGCATTCAATGAAGTGAATTTGGTCTATTTAAATTATATTGAATAACTATAAGTGAGATAAACTGACTGAATATAAACATGTTTGTATTTGTCCTTCTATCCACCACTTAGAGTGTAGAAATGACATTTCTTTCCTGGATTTCATGTTTAGTATTTCCCTTTACAGTGTGCATATGATGTAATGCATATAATTTCTACAACATAGCCTGTGAATTACACATGTAAACTGCAGTTCTGTGGTGATTCTGGCGAGTGTGTTTTACCACTTTGCTTCACCAGCCTGTTATCAATTATCAGTCACAATATTTTCCTGGGCTGCAGATGAGTCAGACCCCTGTCAAAATAATAGCAGTAATACTATTTTACAGAGGCCACTCTTCAGGATGGTTTTCAAAACTGTGCTTTACAACAACACTGAATAAATTAGTAAAAACGTGGACAGTAAATGTAGAATTATAAAGGTTTTCAGATGCTAATGAGATTTCAGCACCATAGACAGCTCCTAAAGGCAAACCTCAAAACACAAACAACTTTTCTAGACACTATTTATTACCTGAGACTGTTCTGAGTAGTCATGCGCTATAGAATAACACCTGAATGGAATCATTCTCACCATTCATTCCCACACTGGTGGCATCGTCCAGTCCATCCTCATTTATCCATTTTAAAATGGCATGCTATGTTCCAAAGCAGCAGTGATAACATATCTTTTAATCAAGAGCAGTGCTGGGTTCTTTAAACCAATTTGTCTGTTTTGTATTTGTGGGAATCAAAGGGTTTGTTTTGGGAAAAATCCTGAAGAACCCAGCGTGTTTTCTGGAAGTTCTCATCATCCCATAAACCTGTAGAACTGCAGTTGTTGTTTCTTTGCCTATACTGTCTGTCTGCTGCTCTGTCTGACTGTGTGCTGCTCTGGCTGCCTCGGCCTTAAGAGCTGTGGGTTAAATGGGGAAAAGGTTTTCAACATAGTCAGCTGGAGGATATTTTTAGACTGGAAGAGCCACAGGGAGACAGGGAGACAGAAAGCAAAAGAGATTAACCTACCTGACCTGTTTGACCTGATTACTAAAGCTATCACTTATTATTTTTTATTATTATTACCTTAATCAACGTTTGGTTTATCTATGCTCTCATTGTTTGTGTGTTTATATGCTTGATTTGGCAGCGATGACTAATATGCATATGCGAAATTCAATTTGAATTTGAGTTATTTTTGTATCGTTCCCGGTCCAGTGGGACTCCACATTGAGCACAGAGTCTTTAGGCTTCAGATATCGATGTGTCTGGTCTGGCTCTCCACCCCAGTGGAAATGGTGGCGGTGAGGATGAGGGGAGGTTTGAGGAGGTGGGTAAAAATCAAGAGAATAAAACATGCTAACCTCCCCCCACATCCTCACCCATATCTACCCGCACACCCCCTTCACCCCAAACGCCCCAAACACTCATAAGCCCCACCCCTCTCTCCTTGCCAGCTGATTTAATTTGATACTATTTTTGAAAGTCAGTGTTTCTAGGGGATACCTAATGACGCAATGACGTCAATGCAGGTCAATAGCACACTGCTGGAGAAGAGGACCCGGGAGAGAGAGACGGATAGAGAGACAAACACACAGAGATGAAGAGAGAGAGAGAAAAGAGAGAAAGAGAGGTGGTTGCAGGTCTCGTCGTCGAGACACTTTTCCAAAGCCCGATCCCATTCCCGGTCCTCGTCCCCCTTTTTAACTGAGCCCGATTTATTCGTTTCCTGACGGGGTTTGTGCCGATAATGGCGCGGACTCTCAGTCGCTCTTCTCCTGTCCCATTCATGCTTTCCGTCTCTGTCTGGGAGTCATTCACACACACACACACACACACATGCACACACGCGCACACAGAGAGAGAGAGAGAGAGAGAGAGAGAGAGAGAGAGAGAGAGAGTCAGTGCAGTGAGCTGAATCGTGTGGCGCGCCTCCCCAAATGCGTAAAGTCCCCCTGATTTGGCGGGCTCTTTCTATCAGCTGGCTCACATTTGTAACAGCGTGTACTCCCCCCCACCCCACCCCACCTCCTCTCCAACCACCACCACCACCTTTCCACTCCGAACCCCTTCACCCCCTCCCCACACCACCACCACCACCACCCAACCAACCCACCTTTCCTTTGAGCTAGCTCCCTAAATCCTGAATGGCAACACCAAATATTTTAGTCTCGACAGAACTGGGAGACGACGCACATCGGACTGACCTGCTTTCTCCATCCTGACGCAGGAGGAGAGACTGTAGGCTGCCCCGGTTTTTACTCTCCCTCTGTCTCCTCTGTCTTTCTCAGCCTGCACAAAGCCATTCTTTTAAAAAACAGAGTTTAAAAAGAAAGAAAAATCTAGGCCTAAATCAAAAAGGTAAGTGCTTTCTTTTGTAGATGGCGCGAATTCCGACCCACAGTGTGATGTACTAGTCAGTCAGTAGTGAGGGAAGTTTGCAGTTAGACCATGCTTAGATATTCTGGGACTCGGAGATTACCGCTTGAGCAGTAATGTAGTGGCGGGGAACGCCATCCAAAGTCAGGTTACCCGCCGTTTCTACTCTGAATCCATCTTTTTGACACAATGATCTAAATGATCTGAGGATGTCGGTCATTTAAGGAGAAAGCGTACATGTGTGTTTTTGTGGAAATGTTTGCTTTAAACCGCGGGTGTTTACCCTGCAGAGACTTCTCTCTGAAGCTGATAATTAACACTATTTCTTATTTGCTGCACATGAGACTCACAGAGCGACTTTATTTAGGTTCATCGCAGGGCATGCCGGTGTTTGCAAAGCGTTGTTATCTCCGGGAACGTATCAGACTGGGCTATAAACACAGCAGTGGAGCTGAATTCTGGAAGGGTTTCTTTGGTTTTGTGTGTGTATGCATATTGACATCAGAGGGGATTTTGCAGACACTCAAAGAGAGCGGGCTGCGGTAATGCGTAGGAGTATTCACGTGTTGGGGATCCTCTGCTTTAGGCTGCCTGCTCTGCTCAGATGCCTAGTAACAACTATGAGAGAGACAGAGAGGGAGAGGGAGGGGGAAAGTTTGAGAAAATATCATTTTTCCCACCTCTGTTTCTTATGTTTCTAACATCTGTAACATGATATGTTTTGGTGTTTTGGCAACACTGGTTTCTGCCCTGTCGTGCCAATAAAGCAAGTGTCCAGAGAGGGAGAGAGCGAGAGAGCGAGAGAGCGTGACAGCCCCTCATTCATGTATATTTGTTACAGACAAAGCTCAGCTTAGAGGCAAGGCGCCTTTAGTTCTCCACTTGTAAACAACTTTCCGCAGCGGACTTGCGTCAGTCCACACGTGTTGCCAGCCGCCTCAGAGTTACATGTTGTCTTGTTCTTTTACATGGCAGCAATGAAACCGCATTTGCAATTCGTGCGTGGTCTGAAGCCGCTGAAGCAACATAAGGTGGCATCAGTATGAACTGTCTGTGAAGTGTGTTGTGTAGATTACACTGGATTGTAGAGGCTGTGGAGGTTAGAGGATTGGACACGACACGACTGAGCTGCTCAGCACCGTGGACAGCACCTCGCTCATCGTGCGATCATGGGTTCAGCAGAAATGTCAGCCAGAGGTGGAGGTGGAGGATGATGAGATTGTGACTTTAGACTGTGACAATTAAACTTTGATTGCAGATTTTATTGTTTTAAAAAGTGGAAAAAACAAGTGTTTTCGTCTGGAGTTGCTCTAGTTTCACACCATGACATACCCTGCGTCAAAGATCATTTAAAAGTGGACAGTTTGGGTGCAGGTGGTTGTAGAAGTTCATCTCTGGCTTTTAACTCATTGCGGCAAAAGCGATTTGGTTTGTAAACGGTTGGGTGGTTGTTTCAAAGTGCAGTAAACGCATCTCCTGTCAGTCATTAGTTGGGACTATGAGAGCTGCAGAATCATTTCGTCCTCTCTCGTTCTCAGATGAAGTCGGACAAAGGCTTCACGAATGAAAAAAAAAAAGACAGAGAAGTCTGCTGCGGCTTGCAACTTGCTGGAGTCAGGAGTGCATACTTTTTTAAGGAAGGGGGGTAGGAAGAGGGGTGAGGGTAAGGGGGGTGTTGGGGTTTGATAAGGAGGGGATCTCTGGCTGAGTTTGTCGACACCACGCGGTGATCTTGGCGCACTGCACTGAGGAACCTCGGTTGCAACTCCCATTGATACTGCTCCCTCTTTGATTGAATGATTGTGGACCACAGGGAACTGTGAGTGTACATGTGTGTCTGTGTGTGTAAGGTAGCTTGCGGTGGTGTTTTGTGTGTGGGGCTGATGGGATATTTGACTGTTGTCTCATCTTTCCGTACTTTGGCGTGACTGACTTGATGGCTTGAAAAAAAAAAAAAGAGCCAGACAGTAAGAGATGCCAGAAAATCCAGAGCATAAAACTGACCTTCTTCTTCTTCTAATTATTATTATTATTTCTTCTTCCTTCTGCTAGTGATCTTAGTAGAGGACATGCTAAATCCGCTGTGTCTGTGTCCCTATACATGCACTCGCCAGCAGTCACGGACATACAGTTGGCCTACAGGCAGGGATAAAAATAGCACAAACCGATGCGTCGGGCGCAGCCCTTTTCCCTTCTCAGAGCCGACTTTTCTAGGTAGCTGTCACTCAGTGCAGTCTCACCACCTCCATCTCTAAACCCTCAGCACCATCCACCTTAACGCACCCCATCCCATCCCGTAAAGTCTCGTGAATCTCCACGCGGCATGAGTGCAGATGGACGGCGTGGGGTGTGTGGAGAGGGTCTTACAGTAAAGGTGTTATAGATATTGAAGGGGAGGTGGGGTGAGAGACTGAGCATACTGTAGAGGGAGGTTTGTTTGTGCGCCTTTGCATGGACAAGTGTGCGCTCCCCGTGGGTCTATTCCGTGGATGAGCGGGGTCTGGTGCGTGGGCACGGCCAGTGAATATATGAGATGGAGTAGGCAGCGGCTCCGCTCGCCGTGTTTTCCTCTCCCTCGGCTGAAAGATGCAGTGATTTTGTCCGCCAAATGCACTGGATGCTGGGAGAAAAATTCTCCAGGACCAAAACAGCACCAACGCTTGGCGGGGGGATATATAGAGACAAGGAAGGGAGGGGGGAAGGTTGGATGGAAACCCAGATGCTAGAGCATTAGAGGAGGGTTTTTACCAGGAGATAACCTACTCCAAAGCTGCAGTTTCCACGAGTCCACACCACACTATCCACCTGTAATATTTTCCTATTCTGTCACTCATTTTTTTCTTCCATGGCACATTTGCGGAGAGCTGATCTCAGAGCGGTAGTGTCTTTAATCAGCTCCACGGGCTGTAAAGTGAGAGAATCTAAACGTGACGTCAATGCCTAGTAACTGACGCAGCCCTTCAACAAAAATGGCTTTTTATTTATTATTTTTTTTCTTCTTCTCGTCAGCTAAGCTTAATTACTAAATTTTACAGTGCTCCGTCGACTAAAAGCAAAAAGAAAATCCCGCAGGGAGCGTCGGGTAATCCGCGTTCATCAGTATTTGGACCTATTTTGCGTTTGCATGAGTTTTCAGCTGCTGAAGTGACACTGGGACGAGAAGCTTCTGAAGAGGGCGACAAGACATCAGATATTGTCGATGATATTGGCAGCTACGACGAGTTCCAGATTTTAGTTGTTGAGGAGGGGAAAAGTAGTGTGATTTAAGAATGAGGAGGTGGTGGTGGTGCTGCTGCTGTTGAAGGCACATTGGGTTCCAAAAAAAAAAAAAAAAAAAAAAAAAAAAAATCACTGCAATGATGCAACAGAGGGGAATCGGGGCTCTTGTGCAGAGTTGGAGAGGCAAAATTAATTTACATTACATGCACTTCACGTAACGTTCCTAAGCGATGCCTTTTGTGAGTGTTTTTTTTTCCTTCCTCGTACTGTGACCTAAAAATAGCAACATAGTTTTGATCGTGCGCCAGAAATAGACAGACGGGTATCACTTGTATAAAAAGGGAGGCGATCCTGAGCAAACTTGGACGTGCCACTGTAAGCCTACATAATAACAAATGGAGGACTTAATCTGTTGCATTTCGTCCAGACTCTTGTTGCGGCTTCTCACTAAAATCTCAATCTCTCTCTTGTCTCTCTTTCTCCAGTTTAGGACGAGGACGTGCCTGCACCACGGTGAGTGAGACATTTGCACATGCAATGTTTAATTCCGTGTACTTTTGTGCCTTTGGTAGTGCATGCTCCTGAGTGCCTGTGCCGCTTCTCCTCTCCCAGTTTCGCCTCCTCCTCCGTCTCATGCACGCAAAAACCACTTGACTCCCGGTTGTAGGCATGGATTTTTATTGGCATGCTTTACGAGCCGTGTTTGACTGTAGAACCGAAGCATAGAGCAACCCTTCCTGCAGAGTAGGAATCACCCCTTTTGGTAAATAAGCAAGTGCAAAAAAACTCCCTTTGTCTGTTGGCGCTGTTGAGTCTCTATCACATATTTATTTTTTTCCCTCCCATCTCCCTGCTTAACCGCGAAAGCGAGGGGAACCCTTCTCTGATGAGCGCTTACGGACGCCTTTCCCCTCCGTTTTCTTGCTTTTAAGAGGAGTCGTACTGACAGAGAAGCGGCGGTGGAGGAGGAAGAGGAGGAGAGGAGGGAGTGAAGTGAAGGAGCTGTTGCTGCAGCAGAGACCAGGCGCACCGCATGGGGAAACCCGGGAGCTGTCCAGCAGCAATGGTGCTGAAACCACACCAAGTGGCGGTAGTGGGCTGTTGCTGGTGGTGGTGTGTTTTGCCTGTGTGTGTGTGTGTGCGAAAGAAGGGGAGGGGGGGTTGGTGGCTGGTGTTGTTCCTGGCAGCCAAAAGCTTTATTTACTCCTGTTTGGAAACCAACAGCATCTATTCTGAGTGAATCCTCTTTCCTGAAGCGACGTTGGAGGAGAAATACTGAAGCGCCCCCGCTTCCTTTAAATTGCCTGCGCTTTCTGAGGGGAGACATTTGGCTCGAAAAGATGTTATAACAGAGCTTTTCCCGCCTGTATAGTTTGAACGGCCTCATCGGATGCCATAGGCAGGCAGGCAGACAGAGGGAGAGAGAGATAGCAGCCGGACCGACTTGGATCAGCTCTTCTTCTGCTCACGTCAGTCCCGTCATTTCCTCCCGTGTCTGGCCAACTCATATAGGAATCAGTCTGATTTCTTTACCAATCCAGCCTCTGTTTTTTCAAGTGAAGCAACTTTGCCGCCGCGTTAAAACTGACAGAAGACGTGTCGCAGGTGTCAAGTTTGTGGTGCGGTTGCGAAAAGGTAGCAAAAACAGTTGCGATGTTCTGTGTCTGAGTTCAGCGAGACGAGCCTGACTTCAGTGCTGTTATGTGCTTTTTGGTTCAAAGCTCTTCCTCGCAATAACTTAGCGACGAGGAGGGCGCACGAGAGGCGAAAAGGAGCGTCGTTATTATCGCCTCCACTCCAGGAAAGAGTTTTGAAGGAATCTCCCTTTCAATTAAGGTATCAGTGCTGAATTAGCGACCCGGACCGGCAAGATGATGAATAGGCTACAGGCGTCTGCACAGTTCTGCAGCCCGACTGGGACACAGGACCCGCGCTCACCCCCCAGATCTCAGTCTGTGCACGACTTTGGCCAATTTTCCCAGTATTTTGCATGCAGGCTACGAGGCTACCGTGCCACAGATGGGGAAAAAAACCCTCAACACATCGACCACCTGTCTTTGTCATGCAAAATCCCGATTGCACTTCACCTGCGATACATTCCTCCACCTCCCCAAACACAAAAAAATAACAACTCTGTAATTCTTCGTCGGTCAAAACGCGTAAATACCAACTCGAGGGGCAACATCTTGCTCAATAATTCAATACCGAGCGTGTAATTTCGGTGGAAACAACACGGATTCCCGAGTCGTGACTGCTAAAGTGAGTAATGTGCGCGTTGGCTGCGTCAGGAGAGGCAGTCACTCTGCAGTGCAGACTGTGGGGGAGAATCGTGACTGACTGGGTTGCAAATGAAAAGACCACCCAATAAAAAAAATACCCACACCGGGAGGGGGGAGAAGGGGGGCATATGGGAGGAAAGGTGGGGGTCTGGGGTCTGGGGTGGGCTTTAGACTCTCGGTATGCACTAACCATTTCCCTAACCCTCCCCATCACCCCCCCATCCACCCCCCCCACCACCACCTTCAATCCCAAATATCTCCTTTCTCCCTAAAGCTTGTTTTTAGTGTGATCCCTGATGCTTGCTGGCAGCCAACTTGAATGCAGACGAGTTTCACTCAGAGATAGTGGGGCGGTGTGGATGGAGAGAGAGGAAGAGGAGGAGGAGGAGGGAGGGAGGGAGGGGGGGGGGTTGTTGGTTCGAGATCAAACCTGGTACAAACAAGGGGGTGAGGGGAGAGTGAGAGGGGGGTCCGGCTCCAGATCGTGACCCGGCCTCCACCTCGGTATACAGTAACTTGCAGCTCCAGAGGGGAAGTTGAGGCTTGTTTATAGGGGTGAGATGTTGCCTCTGAAAAACTAATGGAAAAAACAGGTAGGTTACTTTATCTATTTTATCATTCCGTTGCTAAATTTGACCAGAAAAATAACAAAACATATTAAAGATTGTTTGAACTCAGAGTGTGTGAGAATGAGTGGTTTACGGTCGTGATTAACTCTTTAACTCCTGACGTGATGCTCAGCAATGTGTTGTTGTTTTTGTTAAGTTGCATTGTCGCTGTATAAGATGTAAACTGTTGCAGTTATGTCGTAGCGGGGGATATAATCGCTGTCCTGTTTGCTTTCAACCTTAAAACCGCTGTAAATGACTGAACCATCGTGGCTCCGGACTGAAATTGCAGTTCGGAGACCCCCGTGTCGTTTTCGCAGTGGTACCCTCCGGTGAACTCTATAGGTGACCATGAGTCGCCTCAGATGCTTCTTGCTATGTTGTGATGCGATGTGGAGAGCTGCGCGAAGCTTCCCACACTTTGTCGACATGCAATTGTTATTTTTATCTTCATATATAATATATATATATAAATATATATATATTGCTTGGTGTGTTTTGCATTTGCCGTCATTTGATTGTAGCGTGTAGCTGGCTCGCACGGAAAGGGAAAGAGGGGGCGGCGTTATTTGTGATGATGTGAAAATAGCTCATCCTCGCTGTCACATATCTTGTTTATTATCATTGTCATCAGAAGTTAATGTTATTTATCACGATATAAAACCATTTAGAGCGACGGTCCGTTTCGCAGCCTCGCTAGACGCCCTGCAAACGCCAAAAAAGATGGAGGAGAAAAAAAAAAAGAAAAATGCAAATGCATATTAACAAATAGCCGCATCAAATGCTCATATCCCTATATCAATGCATATAAGTATACACTTTCTCTGGTATAGATCACAATTTGGTTAGCCCTATTAGTCTATTTTTTTCAAAAAGGGGGGTCCCTATATGAGCGAGACACCGATTGGTTGATGACGAGGTTTGGTTTGCTCCAATAAGAGCCCTCCCTGCTCTCTATTTATTGCCAGCAGTTTACAGCCTTGCTCCCTCCTCACCCACAGCTCTGGAGCGGCTGCAGAGAGCCAGCGCTTCACTATAGGGAGACACACCACGGACCAGGGAATATAATACAGAGAGAGCGAGCACACTGACAACAAAACGCATCGATGCACAGCTCCCAATGATCACACGGGCTTTGCACATCCGAGCGTTTGGATAAAAAAAAAAAAAAACAGAAAAGAAAAGGGAAGCTAGCAGAGGGAAATATGAGGGAGAGACAGAGAGGGAGAGAGGAAGGGGGAGAGGAGAAAGGAATGGATGAGGGAGGAGAGACGAGAGGGGAGATAGAGGAGAATTCAAACTGGAGAAGGAGGACCTTGGACAGCTCTCAGTTGCAGCAGCAGCCTTGGCATCCGGAGACCCCCCTTCTTTCTCTCTTTCTCTCCATCCTCCATCTATCCTCTCCTCCTCCTAGTGTGTATGTGCGTGTGTCTGTGTGTGTGTGTAGAAGGGACACACTCGCCTCGGGTTGCCGATGGCTGGAGATACAATCAACCGAGCCGGGATGGGAGATAAATTCACGGAAGCGAAAAGAGAGCAGACTCCTCGGGTGTCACGGAGTCTCCGTCGGACTGCGGCAGCAGCAGCAGCAGCAGCAGCAGCAGCAGCAGCAGATAATGTCCTTCACGAATCTTTTTGCGGTCTGGGCTTGCTGTTCATAACTATTAATCTGGGAAGCCCTTACCCCAAAAAGCATTTGCGGAGGGCGCAATCGCCGCGCCGAGACATCGACATCGGAAGACGGCTCCAACCGTGGAATTTTACAATCTTTAATTTTTTAAGGGCTTGTTCCTTTTTCTGCTCGAATTTTCTTTTTGATACAGTGTTGTCCTTATTTACTCTTGTTATTTTCGTCATTGCCAAAGCAGGGGCGTTTTTGTCATGGTTGCTTTTCAGCCCCTACGTGTGTCATTTTTTTTTCTAGTCAACAGTTTTCTTCTTTGTTAGAAATTGTGGCGAAGCTCTGCAGACACGTCGCACCCAAGTTTTGCTCAAACTCTTGCGTGCCTCAGTGTCCAGAAAAAAAAGATTATTTTGGTATTTCTGTCAACAAACATGTCGTCGGACTCAAAAGTTTGAGCCATGCAAGATTAAGTCATCATTTCTGCAAAACACACACCTCTCCCCTCCCCTCAGCCCCCGTCCCATTGAACACTGAACAGGAGACATTGGCCCCTCGGCAGAGCAGAGTGTAAACACGGGGAGACCCTTGCAATGAACAAGTTGCACGTGGGCATAACAGTGGAGGGTGTTGTGTGTATGTGTGTGTGTGCGCGCGCCTGTGTGTGTGTATATGTGTGTTTTGGAGGGTGGGGTGCCACTTTGCTTAGACGTCATTGAACCCCAAACCCTGTTTAAAAAAAGAATGTGGGAAACACACACACACCTGTAAGCAAAGTCCATATGCAAGGGATTCCCCAACAAGGCCATCCTAACATAGGGAGAAGCCCAGATTGGCAGATGGAGAGGGATGAGGAACAGCTGCAATCGCTGCCTCATACACTGACCGAGTAGTGTGTGTGTGTGGCCTCCGTGCGAACATCCACGCACACTCCCCTTTAACACACACATACACACACTGGAAGCGCACACGTGTCTCCTTCCCAGTTTTGTGAATAGTAGTTAATCCACCTCAAGCATCGCCCACCACTGTTCCCTGTCAACGCTCCCCACAAAGAGCACACAGAGAACCGGACACGACCACGTCCCCTCAGCCTGACCCACCACATTCAAAACAAAACAAAACAACGAGCAGAGGAAAAAATCATCAACCCCCTCCCCCCCAATTTCTGCAGCTTAACGACTCAATCAATATACTCACAAGTTCTGCAGCACAGCAGAAACTCTGGCCTCTAGAGCTGTATGTGGATTATGAGTGATGTGTGCACGCAAAGTGATCACACCGATGAAAACAAAAGCCAGAGATGAGCGTTCCCTCTCTTAAAAGACAGAGTAAAAAGAGCAAAAGAAGATGCAATTCACTTTAGCCTCAAGAAGAAAAGCGCATGCAACTTTATGCCTCAGTTTGTTCTCTACTGTCCCAACACAGTTGCAGGGAGCATCAGTGTGAAAAAAATAATAATTTATGCAAGAATATAGTTGCAATAAAGAGCCAAACAGGATCCAAGTGTAGTCTTAAGATGTAGGAGGCGTAGGTCTACTGATAAACGATCCCCTGTATGAAATATGAGCCCCCTCTTTTACATTACAAGATCTTAAAGTTACAGGCCTGGAGCTTGGCGAGAAAATTTATTGTCAGGGTGGAAAAAAGTGCACGTCAGAGAGCGGAAAGTGACATTACTGAAATCACAATTAAAGCGTTTAAATGGCTGGTCGTCTGTGTGTTTTGGCGACGACGTGGAGTTACCAGAGAAAGAAACTAGGAGGTTAGAAAAAAAAGTTCATGACGTGCTGCGAGCAAGAAGAGCACACCTTACTAAAAAAGAAAAAAATTCCCAGCAGGCGTGTCTGTAATTTCCGACAGTGACATGTAACCCAACCGATGAGTAAAAGCACTGACCTGCTGAAGGCCCGTGAAGGGGGCCGCGAAAAGCTGCGCACAAGATGCGGTTGCATAAACGACCCCGTTTCCTCTTTGGTCACCCGAAAAACCGCCCTCGTGCGGGTCCTCTACAGAGTCTGAAACGAACGTAAGAACAGGACACACGTGCCGTTAATGAACTTTAAAGGACACAGTAAATGAACACACCTGGAAACGACACAGGCACACACCACGTAGTTTTCTTTAAAAGGAAGGAGCGTGACCTCTGACCCGGGGAGTCGCCTTGCGTTTTTTTTTCTGCTAAAGCCACAGTTGTGTGCATGATGCGCGAGGCTGGTTCTCTGTTGTTCAGTGGGTGCGGATGTGACTGGAGGTAAACTTACCTATGCGTGTCTTAAGGGTGACGTAATTGTTGCATTTTACTGTATGGCTTTGTGTCAGTCTGGTGCGTAAAAACCGAATCTTTTCTGCTTTAGTTTGAGTTTGTGGCGCCGTCTGTTAACTACCGGCTGCAGGTCGTAAAGTCTCCCCCAGATCCCCTCTTACACCCCCCCCACCCCCACCCCCGTGAAAGCCTGCACGCACGGCCGCAGACTTAACTTCTCGGACGGTCAAATCTCACCACGCGTGTCTTGTCTTTCTGTCTTGCAGGAGGGAACAGTGACAACAACAAAAAACACAAAGGCAAAGATGGAAACGAGGTGACTTGTGTGCCCGGGTGGACCCTGCTGCTGCTGCTGCTGCTGCTGATGATGATGATGATGATGATGATGATGATGATGCTGTTGGAGCCTCCAGCTGTGCGCCGGGGACTAAAAGAGAGGGGACCCACGTTTTGGATGTTTTCACCGAGGAGTGCACAGACAGAGAGAAAGAGAGACACCGACCCGACCGGCCTTCCTCCTCCTCCTCCTCCTTCTTCTTCTTGTCCTCCCCCTCTTCCTCATCCCGAGAAAGGTAATTGCACGGCCTGAGATGTGTTAGAGGATGAGGATGACGTCAAACCCAAATCACCCTTTAAATTGCATTTTGCGTGAGGCTCGTAATGACCTGCTCGGTGCATGTGAGCAGGAGCTGTGTCTGCGCTGAATTTCCTTCTCTTCTTCTTCTTCTTCTTCTTCTTCTTTTATGTCAACTTATCGCCTTTGAATGATCTCCTGTAATTTTAATTACCATCTTAAACGTAGAGGATTTATGTTGTGATGGTTTGAGCAGTCTGGACATTTCTGAATAATAAAAGTCTTGTATTATTCCTGTGAGACATCCATAGGAAGGTCGTGTGGTGTGTATTAGTGAGTTAGGAGTCATGTCCTGTCCTGATAGTACGGGTGGTTTTAGCTTTGTTGTGATATATCAGATGACTCTGGCTAAGTCACCCGGAATTTTGAATCGTGCTTTTATCTTGTCCTGGATCGTCAACATACCTTGATCATATGACTTCATAGGTCTTTGTATTTTCTAACAGTGTAGCAGAAGCCTGAACGCAGGCCTAACGCTTGGCATTCAATATGATGTTATAATTGTCACGTCTGAGTTCAGTCATCTGGCTGCAGGTTAACTTCTTCTGCTGGGTCACCGTTCACACTGGGTTTAATGTCAGTCTTGGATGCTGTGTCTGCTGAGCAGGTATGACTGACTGTAACATGCACTGTATCTGCTTTACGCGGTTTTGTTTTTTTGGCACCAGGAGCTGTAAAGTCCCCTCCCCAAGTACCTGCTATGTCACCTCTCAGTGTGAGTCATCATATCGTGGACAGTTCAGGCAACACCTCGACGTCACGTTACATTTACTTGCCCTCGTAATAACGCTGTGGCTACCAGCACGAGCAGAGGGGAAACAATTCATGCCTGTATTCTAATACATCAAGACAACAAGTCCCTCCCTGTTTCTTTACATTAGGTTTTTTATTATTATTATTGCAGCAATTATCCATTTTCTCTGTAAATCCAAGAGTGAAATCAAAATATAAATTCAGGGGAAATATGATCATGTGGATGTGGCTGAAGGGGTCAGCAGGGTCGTCCTGACCTGCTCCCTTTGGAGACATTTCATGGCAGCCAGTTTGCATCCCCTCTTACAGAGGGGGTTGATGGTGCATTCAGGTGCTCCTTGTAAGCCCCTGCTTCTAAGACAGGAAGTGGTAATCACGGAGGGTTTGACAATCACATGCTCTTTGCCCTGGAACAGCAACAAAATGGATGCTATAGATGTTTTAGCCATGTGTGTGTGCTGTGTGAATAAAATCACCAGTGATATTGATATACTAGAAAAAAAACATGATTTTTAAAAAATAGTCCTGTGGAAAGTAGTGTAGGTTCTTTTTGTAATGTACTACAGATCTGCATTTTCACTACACAGCCTGCTGTAAATCTAAAATAATGTGACAGCAGGTTTGGATCATTTCTCTGTGTTCAGAAACTGATCAAGGTTAAAGTTAGGGTAAATTATTTTGGTATATTTGGAGTCAGTTCACCTAAATCACTAAAACAGGATTCTTTTCTTACATAACCTGAGTGGTATGTATTGTAGCCGTGCAGATATTTTGTTTTTATTTGTCCAGGCATTGAGATTTCCATCTGTGATATTTTTACCTCCACCCTAATACAGTGCAGGTGAATGAAGTTTTGTTTGTGGTGCTCGCAGCATTGAAAATTTACATTTACAGCATCGTCATTTATCAGGATAATCCACCAAACACACTGTCAACAGTTGTCCCTGGGATTATTTCTTCAGTACAAAGTAGTTCCAATGAAAACTGTTGACAGTGGGGTCTGTTTGTTATCCAGGGTAACATGGACACTGGCTCTGCTGTTAAAGTTCTAAATATATTTTTCCAGTGCTGTAAGACCTGCAAAGCAAACTTCCATTCACCTCTATTGTATTGAGCTGGTGCCAGAAATCACAGAGACAAATGTCAAACTCTGGACAAACAATACCCAAAAATATCTGCGTAGCTAGAGATACATGGGAAACTATATTTAACCCTGTAAAGCCTAAACCATTAAATAATTGACAGAAAATTCCAATTCTTTGAACTTGGAGCCTTTATTGGTCCCTCTGAACAAACAAACAAAAAAAATTTAAAATATTATTTTCCATATATGAGTTTCAATTTGTCACTGGAAGGCCCTCTAATGAGTAAATTACTACCCCGTGTTGGATTATCTGTGCACTGCATGTATCTGATTGTATACATCAGGTTTTTCAGGGAAAAAAATATCACACTGCTCATGTGGAGGGCTGAAAAACTCATGTATCAAATATGATACGTTAGGCGTTATAGGGTTAACTGAAGTTTGGGTGAACTAACCCTTTAACTGTACATAAAATAGTGGCCAGTGCAGTTGTCATTTTGTTTGCATCAATCAAAAAGGAAGATTTGTTTTTGGAAAAAAAAGAAGTGTAATTTTCTTGTGTTTGTATTAAGTCGCAGCACAAAGCTATTTTGTCCATGGGCTATTTGGTGCTTTATTGTAATTAGTCAGTATTATTTTAGAGTTTGGTGTTTGATGTATATCGCTGTGGTGATTGTTTACTCGCCCTGACTTGTACCACTTCATTGCACGTCTTTAAACGTGATGCTCACGTTGCTGCTTCCCTCTCGTGAACTGAGCTCAGGGTGGTGATATTTCTAACACCACATCACCATGATTCAAGTGGGGATGTAACAGGGTGAGCTGTCAAATTGAGGGAATTGTTTGGTGTGTATTTCATATCATAGAGTTCAAGCTGCTGACGCCATGTTAACACTGTGGTATCATGTGTGTGTCGTGAAGTAATATATTTTGTTTGGCTGTCGTAACTCAAAGAGGATATATCCATAATAAGTGTCCATAATGATTTAAGACTTATGTCTTGTGATGTTTGATTATTTACCTGCTCTAAATGTACTATACAAATAATTACTATAAATTACATCATTGATGAGACTTTTTAACAGCCTACATACTATCTCAAGCATCATGCAGTATTTTGTACTTTAAACAAAGTGTAAAGAGAGCGTTTCTGCCCTGACGTCACCAAACCTGTGCATGATAAATCACAGCGTTCTCCTAAATATCCACTGACAATCTTCTCCTCTTGTTTAATACGAGCTACCAACCAGTCCAAAGCTATATTTAGGGAGATGACGTCATGGTTAAAACTGAGACCATGGGGCTTTGGAGACACAGGATACAAAAAGTGAGGAGTTACGATCAACTCTGTGTGCTAATAACACAACACACACAGTATGCGCTGCATCCTAACTTATTATCAGAAATAGATAATATTTATTTATGCATTTATCTTCAAGGAAAATCCCATGGAGAGCAGTATCCATGTGTTTTCAGCTGAGAGGCATGGTAGTGTGGCTCCACAGAGGTGTTTACATCTGCAGTCTCTTGGAGACCACATGTTGATGCAGCCAAAATCCATGTGGTTGACTTATTCCTTAAATTTATATTTAAGGGACTTATCAGAAGTTACACTTTTTCAATCAACATGAGCAATATCACTAGCAGACAATCTGAAATATAGATACACACAACAATTGTTGAGCACTTTGCTGATCTATGAGAGGAGCAATTTTTTTTCCATGACTCTTTTTTTTTTAATGTTTGCCCTGCTCTTCACGCAAATGGAAAAATTCCATTCAGTTCAGTTTTATTGGTCATGCATAGGTTAACACAGGGTCAACAAAATGTGATGGACAGAAAACAAGTCAGCTCAGCAACAAGAGCACTAGCTGTATAAAACAAGATATAAGATAAAAAATAAACAAGAACTGGGTGAGATATATATATAAAATAAAACACTATATACATAAATGAAAATGAGAATTTTTGTGACAGATGTATGCAACAGAATTACACACAGGGTATGTAACAGTCCTGCTTCAATAACAGCAGTCTTGGTTGATAGTGTAGCAGTGCAGTAAACAGTGCAGACAAACAGGTAAACAAATATGCATTATGGAATATTTAGATATATATACGAGTTGAGAGGTGGTAACAACCGTCTGTTAGTCTGGTGGTACGTGCAGCCATACTTGTGTATCCCCTGCCAGACAGTAAAAGGAGAACAGCCTGTGTGATTGGTGGCTGTGGTTCTTTGTGATGTGTTGTGCCTTCTATAGGCACCGCTGGTCGAAGATATCCTGAATGGCTGGAGATCTGTTGCCAGTGATGTGCTGTGCCACCTCCACTACTTTCTGTTGTGATTTGCAGCTGTGGGCAGAGCAGTTTCCGTACCAGACCGTGATGCAGTCCGTCAGCAAGCTCTCAGCAGTGCACCTGTAGAAGTTTGTGAGGATGCCGGTGTTCATGCCAAACTTCTTCAGTCTCCTTAGGAAATAGAGCCACTGGTGAATTTCCTTGACTGTGGTGTTCATGTGTAGTGACCAGGAGAGATCATTGGTGATGTGCACCCTGAGGAACTTGAAGCTGCTAACTTGGAGCTGTACAGTTGCAAGGGAGCAGGGAGTACAGGAGTGGGCCGAGCACACAGCCCTGTGGTACTCCTGTGTTGATGAGCAGTGAGGAGGAGGTGTGGCTGCTGATTCACATCACCTGGGGCCTGCTCGTCAGGAGGTCGAATATCCAGCTCAGATGGAGGTCTCCGGTCCAAGATCAACAAGTTCAGAGACAAGTTTTGAGGGAAAGATGCCGTTGAATACCTCCATGTTGAATGGAAGTTGTGTCAATATCACCTCTGAGCATTAATTGTTTGTGGGGGGAGGTTGCTTGTTTCATTTGCATATAGTTTTTGTGGTATAGAAGGAGACGGGCATCGTTGGTGTGTGTAGGTGGGCTGTAACGTTACAATCCACCTTACATTCGGGTTTCAGACAGAGCAAAACATCAGATTTTTTCAGGTGCTTAAAAATTAGATTTTAAAGGACACGGAGGGAGAGGGAGAGTTGGTCTTTTTCCAGTGTATTACAGAGCTCCAATGTTGTATTAAATTTATTTTTTAAAATCAGCGAGCCACACAGTGACGTCTTCATGGTTACTGTAGTTTATTTTGAGTTAATCTCACATACACAATTCTGCTGCTGGAAATACTCTTGTGGACCAGATGTGTATCAATCCTCGACTGAAAATAGACCCCAACAAATAAAATATTTACTCCTGTTTGAGTCACATTTTCTAGAAACCACAAGACCCTGCTATTTTAGGAAGTTACGGAGTAAATGAAAGTCTATATTTGTCATCTGTTTTTTAAGATTTGAAGATTATTTTAGTCTTGGTTCTATTCAAGGGATTTATTAGCAATGAGAAAAAGGTAGAATAATCCAAATCCTTGTTCTCTAAGAATCTGAAAGTGACAATGAAATGAGACATTTATCATAATATAAATAATCATTATTGTTGTAGGTGCAGTCATATGTCTTAAGCCCCCTTTTACGCCTCCTTTGCTTGTTTACACCGAACCACAATGCTGGTTTGGTGAGGGATTTTAGACAGAAAACAGTGCTACCCCCAATTCCGCCTTCGTACCTTTTATACTGAACAGTGAGGTGGAATAAAGACACAACATTTCCTCCTTGAACAGGCTGTATAAAAGGGGCTGCAAAAGTTGCATGTGTTTTAGAGTCTGCTGCATTCTTATAGACATAAAGTGTAGTTTGTACACGTTCTACAAAAGCCCCAAATCTTTGTATCATATTCCACAGAAAGTCAATCGTAACACTTTTTATCTTTATTAAATAACAGCTGCTGTGATCTTTTACTCAATTTTCACCTTGATTAGTGATTAGTGTTAAGAGTCAGTTGAATAATCTTGGTTAAAGCTGTGGTCATGATTTTACTTACTGTGGTTGAGTCACAAATGTAGTGGCAGAAAGAATAAATGTCCCATGAGATCAGGGTGTCTTTTCTTGCAGATGTGGCCCCTGTAAGCCAGACTTCCACTGAGAATGGATTGAGGTTGACCCTTTACAGGAAGGGTTTAGATGATGTGACTTGTCACGTGCCTCTCAAAACTACCGAACCTAAACTTGGATCTATTACAACTTGTTGAGAAAGAATGACATGGCATCATTGCACAATTATCTTTATACCTTGTCTTTAAATATTTGAAGAATGTACAAAGTTGGGGGGATGGGAGGAGACCACTGTTTGGTTTGCATGTGAAACCAATACCAAAACTGTTCCATAAGCCTATCTGTGTGTTTATACCAACGGAGGTTTGGTATGCCGCTGCCAGTACACTCTGCGTGTTTATTATATATTTACCATGATCACCATGATATACCAGCCACTATTGGGGTGCTATTTCAGGAGAAGATCCTATAGGTCGTATCAGTATCGAGTATTGTTCAGTTTGGAGGAGTTGTCGGTCATTTTGGAGGCTCTTGCTGAAACGACTGATGCTGATAATGGCTCCAGAAGAAGCCAAAAGCACGGCTGCTGTTGCAGTGTTGACTGACGGCTTTTTCCGCCACCTAAACCATGTCCTCAAAGTGTATAACCCAACTGAAATGGTATCTGTCCAGATCTAAACCACAAAGAGTCGAGTGAAAGTTTCAAGACATTAATAGAGGTTAGCCTGTGATGGCTGATTTTCGCCTGTTTTTTCACCAGTGAGATGAAAAATTAGCTTTCTTTTGGCAAAAAGATGAAACTAATTGTACACAGACACACTTTCAGTGCAGAAACTTGATGGTTGAGAAACATGAGCATAAAGCTTTAAAAAATACACAAAGGTAGTTGTACCATTTAACATTCAACAGTTACTTTCTCCAGCATTGATTCACAATGGACATAGACTTTAGTTAAATACAAAAGCAAATACATTTAGAAGAAAACTGGTTGGATTATGGTTTCCATCAACATAATGAGAAAATGTTGTTAATTAATGTATCTGGCAGATCCTTAAAATTCAGTATATACCACGTAACTGCAACGTCTCTTCTCAGCTGCTGTTTCCTGTCTCACTCTGGTCAGTCAAATAAAGGCAGAATACCAAAAACAAATGTCAAAAAAGATTACTGACGATATATTTCATTTGTTTTCTGCTAAAAAATCCAATCGCGCAATACCATATCCGCATGTAAGGTTAGCACTAGCTCTATTAAACTTTTTTAAGGTTGTATTTAGGCACTCACAGAACTCAGGTAACTTTAGATTTTAGGTTTAATAAAGAAAAACAGTGATTTGAACTATGAGACAAGATGCCTTTATTAACATTTAACCAAAACCAGAAACATTACCCATGAATAAAATCCATGCAGCGATTCCTTTTACCATCACAACACAATAGGGAAAAATTTAAGATGATATCGAAACATAATTTCTAGGAAACATTTTTTGAGGTTAGCTCTCTGTGTTTGGTCTTTGAATGCATCACATGTGGACTTACTCCTGATTGGCTCTGTCACAAAGCCACTGGACTGAAAATCCACCACTAAACCAGTTTACGTCCTTTGAATTAAATGAGGTTCTGATGTTGGCCAGTCAGCACTTAGTCTTGAAATTCACTCAGTTCAACTAATTCAGTTCAGGTTGGGACTTAACGGTATTTATTTGCAAGGACAAGAAGATTTTTTGAATCTTGATATTTTGAATTAAGCATTTATCTTAATTTTTCAGACTGTAGCTGTTGGGGGAATCTCTCTTAAAGGATAACACAGGTATTTTTGAACTTTAGTTTCCCATCTTTTTGGGCGTAAATAATTGATAGGGACAAAAACTTTGGAACCAAGGCCACTGCAAACAGCCGCTGCAATGTAAACCAATGGGCAATTGTCCACATCCAAGTATGTCCACTAAAGTGTTTGTTTTTGTCACTGACAGGCTCAGATTGTGTTGCACAGAATTATGGATAGAAACATCATTATATATCACTACCAGACTCCATCGACGAAAACAATGATTTTACCCCCATGTTTGTATTACTGTGTGACTTTCAGTGGTGGGAGAAGTATTCAGATCCTTACTGAAGTAAAAGTACCACACGCTCAATACTGCACCGATTCCAAAGATTTTTGTCTTTATCAATCATTTACAAAATCAACCCAGGTTCAAAAATACCAGAGTTATCCTTTAAGTTGGTGGTTGGAGTTAAAAGTTTTAGCTTGGAGACAAAAACGCAGATATTGGAGGAAATGTTTTTTTTAAAAAAAAACCTGATGTAAAAATGTTTACACACATGCAAATGTTTGCATAACTTACATTAAAAGGATGGAAAATGTTGAAAAAATGAAATGAGCAAAGCTCTAGATCCTGCTGGTGCTTTCAGTCTAGTTTCTGGTCTGAGACGTGCATGCTGACAAATAGTCCAATCTAATCAGAGTAATTCATGGGTTCTTCATGCAAGTGGTTATTTCCGTTTTAAATCAGAGAATGAGTACTTTGAACTCTGGAGTTAAGGTTTTTAATAACCAGGTGTGACATTTTTCAGTCTGACATTAACCAAACCTGGGCTGAATTAAGATTTTATTCGGTCACATGAGGCTACTGACCAGTTATCTGTTTTTAAAAAAATCTTTTTTTCTTACATTGTTAAAAACTCAGTTAAACTCTGTCACATGTTGGTGGAACGTAAGGGTATTCCACTGACATCCAAAAAAACTTTCACACTGCTCTAAAGTTTTCATTTTCAGTCACCATGTTGCTTTTGCTCTGACGAAATTGTTATCTTATTCATAACCAAATGTTTTTACAGTTTTATTTTACCTAAACTATAAAGCTAAGATTAACACATGACACTTTGATGTGTCCTATCAACTTCTGCACATATTTGTTACCTGATCCCTCATAACAAATACCTTTCTGTTCATGTAAAACCTGGATGTCGTCATTAAATACTGTGTTATATTAATTTGTAAAAGAGACGAAGTAAATTAAAAGCACAGCAATTGCTAAAATGACAACACAGTAAATCAGGATATATCCTAATCATTACACTTGTTTGAATTGAAACAATTGAAATATGACTCATCCTTTGTTGGAGTAATGTAGTTTGTGTTTTCTATTAATTTTGGACGTACACAGCAAGGCTGTGAGGTGTAAACCCACACACGATTTTCCCTTTGTCGAAGACAGTTCATCCATTTCTCTGTGACTGGCATATATCTGTATAATGTAGAAATCATTCTATGAATCATTAAGTAGCATAAAAGTCGTGTAAGTTTTACTTGGTCCTGTCAGGAGAGAACAGAGGAAGGAATGCTTCTCTGTAAATGCAGTTTTTGGAAATCAAAATTCTTTTTATATATCATGGTGAACTGTTTGTAATGTGATGATCATTGACTGGATATTATAGTCTTCCTCTGTCCTGGCTTCATGTGTGTGTTGAGGAGAGTCTTTTGGAGTTTTTGGAGGTCTTGATCTCCCTGTGTTAAGAACCGGATGGTACTCACCCTCTCAGCATTTGAATGGGGAGGAGAAGGTGTGATTGTGTGTGTGTGTGTGTGTGTGTGTGTGTGTATGGGGGGAGTGTATCGTCACCACCACTCCTGGTCGTGACTCACAGCGACACAATGCTTTTCGCTCCTCTCCTGAGCATTTTATTTATTTTTAGCTGAGCAATGTTTTATACGCCCGAGCTGTAGGCCTGCACACAAGATCACACACACACACACACACACACACACACACATACATCACCCACACACACACACAGAGGCACACATGTGATGCAGAACATACATCCATTCATCCACTCATTCTTATTTCTTTGTCACCGTTTTTGTTCGTCAGTCAGTCAGAGAGGTCAATCAGACTTTTTGTCATTCACCAAAGTTCATATTACTAAGATGTCTCAAAGTGTGTGTGTGTGTGTACAGTCCCTACATTGTCTTTGCATTGTCTGCAGAGAACTGAGCCTGATGGTGTCAAAACAGATACAGCAGACGTTTCTTAAACGGCATACTCTCTCATCAGATCACTCTTATTTCAACTGTTTTCGGCATCTGATCGTAAACTGGAGTTTGGGCACACTGGAGAATATTTGCACATGAATGCATCGTATTTCCATGTTTACAGTTGTTGTAGCTCATATGCAAACAGCTGAAGTGAACTGAGTGGTGTCTTTGCTCAGTTTGAGAAGGAACTGCTCAAAATATTTTACATGAATGAAAGACTGAAAAACACACATTTGAAGACTAGCTTTTTTTTCCAGATTATAGTTGTAGATTCCCACTAGGCATTGATTTGGTGACGTTCAGGTTAAAAGACGTCTGGATGTCCGGGTTAAAACCAGATTAAATTTGAATGAAAAGTATTGAAAAGTAACATAATGCTTCACACTGAAATACAGATATTTGATTCTTTAATTGTTGTCGAAACAGCAGTTACACGGGACCTAGACTTCTGAAAAACCTTTCAGTCATTTTAAATGTTTTGATGTGCTCAGTGGGCTCTACTCTGTGTTCATACGTTTGTCATTACCCAGCTCAAACTTTATGCTCAGATTTGCCTTGATTTCTTCATTTCAGATGTGAAAATCCAGCATGTCTGCACATTCGATCTGAGCCTTTTAATCAGAGGACAGAATATTAATCTGAAACCCCGACACAGCACGAGACAGTGTGCTTCAAAGACCAGTTCAGACCAGTCATCGTGGTCAAATTGCTGTTGTAATCAGATTTGAAACCACACGACTTTATTTCACAACACAACTGCAAATCACATCACTTCAAAACAAAAGGCTGAGCTGAACAATTAATCGAAATGTTATAGAAACTGCAATGTGGCCAAGTGCTATGCCCAAATCTTCTTTATCACCCACCTCTTAAATAACTTTTTGCCGGTTTCCTCCTCATCCTTGTCCCTTGTCTCTTCTTCTGTCTCGAAGTTTCTGTCTCACATGTGATTTCCTTTCTGTCTCTGTCTCTCCCTCTCCCTCTGTCTTTCTCCTCCTCTCTCATTCACTCCGTCTCTCTCAGGGGCCTGAGGTGAGGATTGACAGAGGGGAAATCCTGACTGACTGAAACCCAGCTGATGATGTCTCTCCTTCCTCCTCCTCCTCCTCCTTCTTCTTCAGTTTCTCCTCTTCTCTCTCTCCACCTTTACCACCTTTGCTTTCTTCTCCCTTTTTCACCCACCCTCCCCCCTTCTCCTCCCTCTCTCCAGCCTGTTCATCTCTTTCTCCTCCTCATTCTCCCCGCTCTCGTGCGACAGGATTAAGGTACATCCACACTTCCCCTGCAGGCCTTCTCTCTCAAATGCATACATGTGACATGGGTGACTAAATATGACACACACACTCCCTGTCCTTGCAAATGATCACAACAAAGCATCTGTTTTGACTCCTCTGCACTGGAAGACACTCCTATAATCCCTTTTATTTATCAAAATCGACCATTTAAAAAAATATATATGTTGTTTCATTGAACAGTGTCAACTGATATATGTCACAGGGATGAAGGAAGGAAGCATTTTACAGTGACACACAACATAGAAAGAGACACAAGAACAGGAGATAAAATGTTTAAAATGTGTTAAACTCCATCATCTATTCAAGTCAAATTTTATTTATTCACAACAGAAGTTATCTCGAGGCACTGTACATATAGAGCAGGTCTAGACCGTACTCTTTATCTTATAAAATTTACAGAGAGAAACCCAACAGATCCCACCATGAGCAAGCACTAGGCGACTGTGGCAAGGAAAAACTTCCTTTTAAGAGGCAGAAACCTCGAGCAGAACCGGACTCAAGGTGGGCGACCATCTGCCTCGACCGGTTGGGTTAAGACAGAGAGAGGGGGGGGTGGGGGTAGGGTAAGAGAAAGACAACATTGCACATACACAGACTAAGTCAAAAAGTAAATAGTAGTAGTAGTAATATCTGATACATGTAACTGAGTCCAGCAGCCCCAGGTCTGAAACTATGAAACATACACACAATGACCCTTTTATTAGGTACACCTGTACAGTGTATTACAGTCTGATATAACAGACAAACAATGTTTATTGTCCTCAGTTCAAATGAGTAAATTCAATTATAAAGTAAAGGTGGTGTTGTACTAGACTAAATTATATTGAGAAGTTTTTTGTCTTTATCCATTTCCATACACAAGAAGAAACGTCTCATAACATAATGAGGTGCAGTACAACACCACTACCAACTTCAACCTCAGTGCTAAAGAATATAATTTAATTAACACCTCTCTGACTGTGTCAAAAACCTGAACATTAACTTGACTTAATGGTGGTGAGCGGGGTAGATTTAGGCAAAAACGTAATTTCAGAGTTTTTCATTTTTGAAATACATGAGTTCCAATCAAAAATACCATAGCTGCACCTTTTAGGAAAGTTTTATTGCTTTCACTGACATCATTAAATGTGCAGTATTTTAGAGGTAATATAGAATTGGATGTTAAATCACTAGAAGGTAGTGTTGTGTTTTTAATGGCAAATATCGAAACCTGTTGTTTTCACTTGTCACTAATGAGACAAATCAAATACTTCTTCAGTATCAGAAATGTTTTCAAGTCCTGTTGAGCAGGTTTCAGATTTAGGGCTGAAGAGATCTCGTCAGATTGTGGTTCTTTGTATCTGAGTGTTTTCAGTTTCCACTTACACACCAGACATTTCACCATTTCTAGTGAATACGTTGGATGTATCCAGTTTTATATTCTACATTATATACATCATCACTGAAACAGTTTTATTTGAATATAAATAGTTATTTTCAAGCAATGGTCTGAACTGTGTTTAAAGAAATTAACTTATTTTAGTTTGGGTTTTTTTCACTTTTAGGAAGAAATTATGACAGATTGATAGAAAATTGTGTTTGCTGGGATAGTGAGTTGCTTTAGACACACATTAACAACATATTTTACCAATGCATCTGTGTCGATTAATTGGATTGTAAAGGATTTGATGCTTTTCGTTGCCATACATGACAGTTAAATGAATGTTTTCTGGATTTTGGACAAAACAAGACACTTGAAGATATTCAGCTTGGCTTGTGGAAAATACTAATGAGCATTTTTCACTATTTGCTGACATTTAAATGATTAATTGAGAAAATAATCAGCAGGTTAACTGATAATGGAGAGAACTGTTAGTTGCAGCCCTGTTCTGATTTGATTCTTGTTTGTGCCACTGGAGCAGGTTGAGTTTGGTTCATAGAACCAGTGCATCTTGGTTTGGTGACCAACACATGACACGCGGCCCTGTACAGATTTAACCAGTCAGAACACACAGCTCAGGGCACACGTAGCAGCTGACTTAGGCTCCATTTAGTCTATGTCTATGCACTACAAGATCTTGGTGTTTTACCTGAGAGAGAATCACAATAAGACAACATCCTTCACACTCTTCTGTATGTGAACAACCAAAAAAAAAAAAAAAAGATGGGCTTACATTTTTTAAACCCAAAAAAGTACATCTTGTTCCACCATCTTGTCACACCAGTGGAAAATCAGTAGATATGTAAAATGGTTCACCATCTCTATCTCCATGCTTAGCTCTAACTCTTATTTTGTGGTAGTTCTTTGGATTTGTAATTGAATCTCTTCATTTATTAAAGTGGGTCTGAATCAGTTTTGAAGTACAAAACTAATTACAAGCATCTACTTGTAATTTTTGAGAGTAGCTAAAAGTTAATACAGCATGTACAGTAAATGAAATGTGATGTGTCAGTCTCACATAAATAACAACTGGATTTTTAATTTTTATTATTTTATTTTTGATGTATTTTTTCATTTAGGACTTGGTGTATGAAGTCCCATGGCCCTGAAGTGATGACAACACTTGGTGTTCTGTGGACCAGATTGTGTTCTTGCCGTCACTGCAGGTATGACAGTTGGTGCCACATGTATGACAGATAATCAGAGATTTTTGTCTTACTGATTTTTTATTCTAGAGCTGCAATGATTAGTCGATTAGTTAAGTGACTGTTTTCATAATCTGTTAATTGTGATTAGTCATTTGTCAAATTGAAATCACAAACATTTACTGGCTCCAGCTTCTCAATGTGAGATTTTACTGAGGATCTTCATGATATATGATAGTAAACTTAATATATTTTGGTTTTGGATTGGTAGCAGGACAAAACAAGATGTTTGAAGACGTCACATTAGACTGTGAGAAATGATAAAAGCCTATTTACTATTTTTTAACATTTTATAGACCAAGAATATTATCAGCAGATAATTTTTATTTTTAAAGTTTACTTTTAAAGGATAACTGCAGTGTTAGTCATCAGCATGGGAGTCTCCCATACATGAAGAAATGACAGTCTGCCTCGTTGTAGGCATCAGTTGGAGACATTTCTTCTTCTTAAAAAAACAAACAAAAAAAAAAAACACCCAGTTTTCTGTCAGTTATGACTGACTGACTACAGCATCACAGTGCTCAAAGCTAATACTACAGTACCCATGAGCCTCATTAGTAGTTGCAGTGGAGACGATGCCAGGAGAAGGCATGAATGAGAGTTGTAACATATTAAAAATGCTTCTTGAAGGACTGATCCAATTGATTGAGAATAAAAAAAAAAGCATTCAATCTGCTGAATGTGCAGAATTTGACGAAGCACAGCCTCTTAATTCACCTGTCATTAGTGACGTAGAGAAAAGACTTTAAACTTTCTGATTTGTTTTCATACTGCAGTGGTTCTTGGGACATGTAATAGATCTCATCTAATGTTTCTTGTCTTGTACCTTTTGCCTTTTTATCAATGAAAATTCTGTGGAATTGCTCATTGTTTCTACTGACTATTCAAACACAAGAGCTTCCAGTATACTCAGTCAGAGCTGCTTGTCAGGTAGTTTTAAAACTACCCCATGCCTTTCTGATTTTGGACTAGGTCTATGTCCGGTCATTTCTGTAACCTTCTTAAACCAACAATCCGACAGTAACACACACTCCATGTTGTGACTGACCAGCTGTGTGGAGGTGAAAAAGGAGCCATGGATTGAACTTCTTCCTCTGGCTTTCTTTTTTCATTCTTGACATTCTCACTCTAAACACAAATAACCGAGTCCATCACTAGGAATGTCTTCCAGGAGGGACTGTCAGAAAATGTGCACCTTTATCCATCCATCCATTCATTTTACATCCATATGTGTGATCACCTACAACATACAGCTATGGCTGCATGAACTAATTCCTCAAAAAATCTTCGGCCCTCCTGAGCAATCAGAATTACCCAATTACATTCAAGTTTACAGTCTTTTACAACTACACAAATGGTCAACTTAGTGAACAGAAACAGTTGCTTTTAACTGTTATCGTCGACTGGCTGGCCTGCATGTTGGTTTATCGGCTTGATAAGACAAATGTCTTAAACAACCTATGTTCATATTTACCTGATAAATTATGTTTAATCTCTTAGAGGATTTTGGGTAGGGTGTGTTCATTTTCCATTTCCAACAGTCAGCGTAATTCTTCTTTCAACCATGTCCATGATCTTTTAATTAAGAAGAGTTTGAGAAATATACGCTTTTTATGCCATCTGTTAAACGTAAGGCTACAGCTAGCAGTCAGTTAGCCTAGCTTAGCACAAAGGCTGGAACCAGAGGGAAACAGCTAGCCTGAATCGATTTGAATGTAACCAAATCTTCCTACCAGCATGTCTAAAGACTGCTAATTGCATGCTATGTCTCATTTTTTTAATCTTTTGCAGGGGGTATGCACTGGATTATTTCTCTTTTTGTCATTTTTACACTTCAGTTTTTGTACGGATTAAACAAATGAGATATAATGTGTTAATTTATGAGCTTTAGAGGTGCTGGTAGGCTGGTTATTAGTTGTAGATGGAGCCTGGCTTGCTGTTTCTCCTTATTTTCAGTCTTTGTGCTAAGTTTAGTTAACTGGCTGCTGGCTTCATATTTAACAGTTAACTATTGAGAAGGAAAATTAGCAAATTTAGAAATGCATCAGCTGTCCTCAGCCTCTGCTGAGATGGACCTGATGACTCCTGATGTGGCTGAAAACCCTCTATTGTTTACTGACTCTGAGTTAAAGTAGATATACAACTATTGTAAGCTGTTAAGTATAATTTATTGACCAGATATTCTGATTACAGGAGACAGTCCCTGTTCCATGCAAAGCCTCTCATTTCCCAAGAACTCTCTAAAACGCATAAATATGTCCCAGGTTCCAGCTGCCCGTCTCCCAAAATAACTTGTTTTCAAAACCAGCGTTTTTCATTTTTCCACCCAAGCCATCTTAGCAAAACCAAAAAAATGTTAAGTGTTTATAATTTGTCAATTGTGCTCATTGTTTTGGTTGCCGTAACAACAAAGCAGCTGTTTGAGTTCACTTTTTACATGTTTACTTTCTTTTCTTCTCTCACTTTCTTACCCTCTTTTCTTTTCAGTTTTAATCATATCTATGTCACAATGGGAAGGTTTACATTTTTACAGCCACAAAAGCAACATTTTATTTTAGCAGCATTCCTCCTGGTATCATTCGACATCGATGTTATGTAGGAGCAGGTTTTCTTTCTGCTCTGTGATTTCATGTATGAATTGCAAAGAAAACATGAAGTCTACAGATACTGTCATGCAGTTGTCTTCAGATGTCTTCAGTGCTTTATGGTTTATTAAGTGGTCTAATGTACTGGTATAGATTCTGTCTGCTTGACTTGATGGCATTTAGAGGTGTTGCCTATTTGTGGGGTCATTATTGTCTGTTGCAGAGTGTGTGGCTCAAACCTTTATTTTAATAATTAGTACACACTTTGACTATCATCCTTTGAGCAAAGCAAACTCTGTCTAGTTTAACGTTTCTGATCAAATCACTCGTTACCTGTTGAGACCTGGGGTTTGTGTGATATTTTGTTATTACTCAAGGAAACATCCCCCAAAACTCCTCCACCAACACAGTGACCATATCTACCTGTTCACATTCATCTCACATGATCGTTTAAAATCAGCCTTTTTTCTTTGTTTTGCGTTTATCATTTGTTTATTTTTAAGCATCACATTTAGCATTTTAATGACTTATTTTAAGTTACCTGGTGTGTATGTGTGTGTGTGTGTGTGTGTGTTTTACATACAGAAGATAAATTAAATGCTCTTTGTACGAAGAGAAGAAAAGTCCATAATTTTCTCATTGTAGCGGAATATCTTGGTCCATATTTGCTTACCTGAATTTAAAGGGATCATCCACGTGTAAGCAAATCACATTAGGTTTGTACCTGCTGTCACTCTGACGCTGATCGAGAGGAAACAGAGTTATTACAACTAACACTTTGCAAATTCCAATTTATTTCCAATAATCTCCTAGGAAGTTTCCTGAAAAGAACCATATAATTTGATGCTAATTACAGGAAAAATAAAGATTTGTCAGTCGTTACACTTCCAGATTCCAGATCTCTAAGTGCTAAGCTAACACATCAATACTCTCAAAAATATACAAATAAAATTTGATTGATTGATTGTATTAAGAAGATAGCAGGTGAGCTACACATGCAACATGTCTGCAAACAAACATATGATTCAGCATCAATAAAGTTTCCAGTAGTAAATTAATGACTTATAGATTCACTGGGGTTTAATGAAGGAATTTCTCCCATGGAAATTCACTCAGAAGTCAATAATAAACTCAACACAACTAACTGAACTAACTAATTGAACTTTGTCTCTGTTTTCCTGTAATTAGCATCAAACTTCATGGTTCTTTCCAAGACACTTTCAAGAAACTATTAGGAAATAACAGGCCTGTAACATGAACCATTAACAACAACTAAATATGATTCTTTTGTCTTCAAATCTTCAGGGTCAAAATGTAAAGTTTCTTAACTTTGTATGCTCTTAACTTCAGAATGAACAGATATCTGTACCATCTCATATCTTTGTGGTGATGATATAAGTATATGATAGCTCATGTATGTTGCAGCATGTAGCAGGTTTAAATACTGGTTCAGATACAGGAAGTGATCCTGATTTTTCTTGTTGATTTTCCAGACAAATCTCAGTATTTTACAGCTGAGCATGAAAACAGATTTACCTGTTATTGTGCACCAAAATATGAGGTGTTGTGGTGTGGTGTGGTGTGGTGTGGGCACAAGTGTGGTGCAGTATGTGTGTGTGCTACCGGAGGGCAAAATGCAATGTCAGTTTGGATCGGAGGTTCCTGTTCCCTGCCAGGATGTCCTGTAGCAGACCCCACCCTCCTGATTATAGCAGCATCTCTCTATACTTTCAGACATACGGTATGTACTGTATGACTTTGAATCTGACCCATGTACCTGTCATTTAACCTTCTCTAACACAAACACTCATGCACTTTTTTTGGCGTATGAGTCAAATAGAAGCAGCCGGCTCGTCCCATAGGTGGTGGTGGAAAATGATTCAGGAGAGCAGGAAGGAGGTGGTGGGGGTGAAGGTTTGAGAAAGGGGGTAACTCTGTGGCCCCCTGACGTAGGAAACGCACACACATGCATGCACACACGAGCGCAAGCAAACAGACACACACTTACACACACAAAAACACACACAGCAGTCCATGTCCGCACGTCATCGCTGCTGTGAGGGCTGCTTCTGTGGTTTCATTGACGTAGATGAATGAAGCATCACAGCATACAGTCCATTTAATTCACACACAATCACACACACACACACAAATATAAATAGACAATATTTCACATCCTTTTCTTTCTTTCTGTAATCACGTGCACACACACTTCAGACGGTTAAATGCATTTCCTGGGATATTTCTCCGGCACTGACGGTCAAAACATCAACACACAGGCTCACATGAACACACACACACACACACACACACACACACACACACACACACACACAGACCCACATTAACACATGCACATGTACGTTGTGGAATAAATAGTAATTTGTCCTGTTTGTTGGTTGTTACTTTAATCACAACTGACAAAGAACACAACAACGTCTGCTAAGTTTAAAAGTTGACTTTTAATTTTGTCAGTTGAAACTATAAAGTGATTCTATATTTATGTTATACATTAAATTGTTTAAATTAAGATGACATTTATTTCTATTTTCTCTTTTTTTGTTTTAAAAATTTTCAGTAAGAAGAACTTTTCATGATCAGGTTGAAGCGAATGTAATTACAGACACTGTCCCTCACTTTGTCTTTACTAACTTTTGTCTGACTAAGACGCACACACACACACAGATACACACTCATATAGCAGCATATACATGCACACACATGCACACAATCTCACACACATTTGCATATGTCAGGAATACACAATTTCACAAGTGAATTCTCACTCATATGCTGACGCACTCGTGCTGACACTTACTGACTCACTCTCACACTTTCTCTTCTTCTTTGATCTCTCTTTAAAGTCTCACACACATACTCACACACACACAAACACGCACATTAGTCTCACTAGAGTTGTAATTCTTAATAAACCTGCACAAACACAATCTCGTTCAGCTTTTTCAGAACAGGTTTTCACCACTGATTTGCCTTTTTCACACTCAATGTCAAATTTTAGATGTAAATAATGTTTCTATACAGGAACACAAACACACACAAATTCAACATTTTGAATGTGGTAATCTGCAAACCTGTGAAATTTATAAACAATCATCACGTCGATCGGTCATCATGAGTCATTCATCACATTTATTTTACTTGAATTAACCAATAACAGTGAGGAAAAGTTTCCCTACCATGTTTTATTTATCATTATCTCATAAAAACAATATTTTCCTCACAACTTTTCCAGCTGTTTCCTTTTCCAGTTTTTTAAATCAGAGTTCTGGATCTGAATAAGCTCTGCAGTTTTTTCTTTTTTGATGAGATTTGAATTTTCTTCAGAGCATCTTGATTCTCCTCTGCAACTTTTTAATAAATTGACATGGAGCTCTTTTAAAATGCTGGATAACCTACAAAATAACATGATTTTTCTGATCCACAGGATGAATTCATTCAGATTTGATGAACATTTTAGAAGCTGGATCACAGTGAAACACATATGAAGATAGTACCGGATAGTGTGGATGAATTATTACACTGAGAAACAACTTTTTTAAATTATACAAACAGCTCTCAATCCAAATAAGCTCCACAGTTTTTTGTTGATTTCAACTTTTTTAAGCCACCTTGATTCTGTTCTTTAACTTTTAAATGCATTAAACTCTTTTAAAATGCTGTATTCTTTGTAAAATAACATATTTTTATAATCCACAGGATGAAGTAATTCAGATTTGATGCAAATTCTAGAAGCAGCATGACGTGTGTTTTAAGTGAAACACATGTAAAGATGATACATGATAGTGTAGATGGATACTCACACTGAAAATCCACTGAATAGCATCTGTATCTTTTTCAGTTATATGCTTTTCCAGTTTAGATAAAAGCTGTTCAGGATCTGAATAAGATCTACTTTTTTTTTTTTTTTTTTTTTTTTTTTTGGATGAGATTAAAAGCAGCTTGATTCTCTTTTACAACTTTTAGAAAACTATAACTTCAGAATAAAATAAAATAATATTGACACACTTTACTTACATTTGCTAAACAAATGCCATGTATGACTGTGTGTGAGTGTGTGTGTGTGTGTGTGTGTGTGTGAGAGAGAGATTTGATAAAGAAACTGAAAACCATGATGTCTCTTTCCCTCCATAATACTTTTTTTTAAAATAACAAACGTAATAAATATATAAATATTATTTGTCATTAACTTTTCATTTAAAGAGGATCAAACACACACACACACACACAAATATCCAAATATACACAAATATAAAACAACACTTAAAGAGCCCCTATTTATCATTAATAAGCACTATCTAAACAGTTAATGGTTTATAACACACTATAATGTAGTTGTATGCATGTGCATATGCTTGTCATTCATTATCTGTTTATACACCAGCCTTCACTTTAGGTAAATACATTAATATAAACATGTATAACTACTTATAACTAAATGATAGTGTGTTATTAACCATGTATTAAATGTCTGTATAGAGCTTATATGTGTGAGGTATGGAGACTTAAAGTGAAGTGTTACTTAGACATAGAAATATCTAACACAGAAGACACAGAGGACAGAGGTAGTGGCTGTTATTTTGTTATATAATTACCCTGCACCTATAAAACTCATACAACATAATGACATTTCCCAGCTGATTCACATCAACCACATATGACTCATGTTTTGTCTGATTCATAGTCTGAAGAATTTGAATGTAAAGGAGCAGCCCTTCACACATTAGACCTTTTTATCCAAAAATCAGTGGATCATTAACTTTAAAAGGCAAAACTATCAGCAGCTGTCATTATAGACATTTCATTAAACCCTCTAAATATCACATGCTTTGAAAAGTTTAGGTTTCTGACTGATGGAGTCTTGTTCTGATGGAGATTTATGTAATCACATCATTTCTGTAGTATGATTTTCAAGAACGCCCAAACCGGACAGCTTTCTTTTTTTTTTTTTTACTTTAAATATCTCAGCAGTTAAAATCAGAGTAGATCACTGAGGGACTTCTTCTCTGTAGGCTGAAACTTTTAAAGCACCCCTCTGTGATTTCAACTTCATGTGCATAAGCTTTAATCCTTACAGTCGAAACATCAGCAAACCTGAGGATTATTAAGCCAATTTAAGGAAATTAATATAAAAAATTCTTTCTTACATTTTCTTGACACCAAACAACCTCCATTCATTACTGTACTATGTAATGTTGACAGTGTTTTGACAGTTAGTTCACAAGAAAACCCTCTTTTTATCACACGTTCTGTCAGTTGGTATACAAGGAAACAATGCAGTTAAAGGTTTTGTCCCACCTGTAAATGATACGTTGTCTGCAGAGTGGATGTCAAACTTTGCAGCTGTAAAAACTGACTGATAATTCCCCCCACACTTTTAAGAATTTAGTGACTCTTTTATGTCCAGAGTAATCAGTGGCACTGACGTTTCTCAGAAACAGACCTGAGTGCAGACAACACAGAGACAGATGAAATGTTTAAGACTCAATCTTTAGCCCTGGTGAGTTTTAGACATGTAAATATGTCGTATGTATGTTTAGGTTTTAGAATAAACAACTGTGGATCCTGACAGAATCAGTGTTGGTTTGATTTTGAGGTTTTTTTTAAAGACAATTTCAAAAAATCTGATTTCAAGTGAGACAACAAATACAATTTAAAAGCAAAGTGTCGTGTTTAATCCGAGGCAGAAAGTTTGTCTGTGTGGCACCTTTCAACAACAGGACAATTAAAAAGACATAAGACAGAAAGGCATCAAGAAAAGATAGAAAGAAACAAATTAGTAGGACAAGAAAAAAAGAAGAGGGTAAAAAAACTAAAATAGAGTAAGACAGACCAAATAAGTTACAGTGCAGTGCAAGATATGAATAAACAGTCCCATGTTTAACTTAATAGATGTAGGACAAGAACTTCAGAAGGAACAATCACACAAAAACATGCCTGAGATGTGTAGAGGGCAGTAAAATAAATGTGTAGGAAAATGACACCTAATGAGTGAGAAGATATAAAACAATATAAACATGAAGAAACATACAACTCTCTAAAAATCTGATCTGAAATCTTTTAACATGTTGAAATATGAGGATTTTAGTCAACATGCATCTGAGCTTCATCGTGAGTCAGTTGTTTACCTGGTGTTTAACAGTCAGACTAAACTTAATAACATGTCAGTCATGTCCACGGCTGCTGGTTTTTCTCTTGATCAGAAAACTGATGTAAAAAGTCTGTCAGGGGATCTTAGTCTGGTCCTCACCTCTCTCTCTCTCTCTGTAGTTCATGATTTCAACTTTTGTCTCATCTCTTTTTTTGAGAAAGAGAATTTAAGTGCCCAGTAATCCACTTCAGTTAAGCTCAAACACTTTTCAGTGCCACTGTAAATTGTCAGCAATTTAACAGGAAAAGTTCAAAAAGGCACCGAAAGAGAACTTTTTGGACGTTTTCTGTCTCCTAAACATATTCATTTAATTAATTCATTCATTTTTAATGTTTAGAATTTTTACAGGCTGGTTTGTTTTTTTCTGTGTAAACTGTTAAGACAAGAAATGTGACTTAAATGACAACTTAATATTAACTTGAAGGAATTTACATAGATGAGGTTTTGTAAAACTGGACACACTGCTTTGAAACACACTTTTGTTGATCACATAGTTGTGAATGATGTTTTTCAGCTATTCGAGGCATCTAAAAAAGGAGGTCTGGTGGATTTTTTACTTCTGCATTTCACACTTGTACTTTTTAACTAATTCCAGAAGCACTCAGATATGAAAATACAGCTGTTCTCATCTGTTTATATCACCTTTCCTGCCCCAAGACTCAGTTTTTAGATCATTTTATCTCTTTATACCAACAATTATGGAGGTGTCAAGCTGTCAGATGGATTTGACATATCTTTGCATTCTGTTTATAAGAACAAGACGGAATCTGAAATATATTATATATATATATAGAAAAATGATCCGTTTCATAGATATTCAGTGACTAGTTCCAGTTAAAAATAATGTTTAGATCATCTAATATTCTTTAAAACAACAAGGAAGTCACAGTAGCACAGATACACAGCTGTGGGAAGTTTAAAGTTTAAAGACAGCAGACAAATTGTATTAAGCTGATTCCTATATGCATTTCCCACAGTTTACTCCATTTGAGCAAAATCTGTCTTAATGTCTGATTTAATTAACAAAAAAGCTGAAAACATGAAAAGAGGCAAAAAAAATTCTAGACAAATAGTAGACAAAAGTAAATGCACAACCATTTTAAAGAATCAAGGTGTGTACACCAGGACCAAAGCGAAGATTAGGACACACAAACATGTTGATTTTGCTCTTTTCTTTTCTTCACTCTGTCCAGCAGATTGGAGCTGGAGTGGGAAATGAAAAGAGGAAACATACGAACAGCATTCAGGTATGTTATAGTGAGAGCAGCTTATGTTGTGTCAGGTTGTCTTGCTTCAACCCTAATATCACTCAGAGGAAATTCTAGTAACTACAGAGTGTCCTCTTTCCAGGAAAATAAGACAAACAGAGTTGTTTTTAGCCCGACAACGCTGAGATTTTTCAGGTTAATACAATCCGCTCTGAAGCGGTTTCACAAGCAAAAGGGTTGCAGAAGTTTTTCAAGCCAAAAGAAGACTTTGTGAACAAGCAACTGGGGTTAACACATGAAAATCACAACAGCTGGAGTTTGTTCTAAAGAGTTTTCACATGACAATGCCGACGCTGAATTTAAAACTGACCCTCACAGAACGTGTGGCATCCCAAAACCAGATGCACACAGAACACACACATGTTAGAGAGTGAAAATAGAAAAGCTCTGAATTAATTTTCACCAGACTGTGTTGATTAAATAATATTTTTTATCAGCAGTGGGACAGAGTAGGTTTGTATATAGTTTGTATTCTACGGTCAGTTGACTGATGAACAAATAATAATTCAGCTTGAAATCAGAGTAAATTTCAGTTTTATTCCACAAAGATGTAAAGTTTTATATTCTTGACATTATATTTCAGTGTGTGTGTGTGTGTGTGTGTGTGTGTGTGTGTGTGTGTGTTTTACCAGGATTGAATTCACTGCAAGTTCACTAGAAAAGCAAATTATAGGCAATTTAATTCACATTGTTTCGTGTATCGTAAAGTCTGATTTATATTTTCATATGTATTAATTTAAGTGAGTGATCAAGAAAAGAAACTTCACTTTCTCTTTCTGGGACTTCGATGTTTCTTCAGGATCAGATGATCAGTGCAGCTTTAACTCTTACAGTCCAAACATGTGATATACTGATGACGAACAGCAGAAGTTTAAGATTATTCTGCTTTAACTTGCACTTTGGATATGAGTCAGACACACACACACACACACACACACACTCACACACACTGTAACTTTAAAGAAAAGGACACTGGGGGTTAAATTGTGACGGCTTATTTCTGAGCTTTAATTGAGACACACCTGAAGTAACATAACATTTGTAGACTTTTATTTACTTTTGTTTATTTACTTGTAGGGCACATTTTCAAGGTCATGTGTACATTTTCACTCACTCCTGATGCAGCCACATTTGAAAATACAGTTTATCACAAGTGTTAAAATCACAGTGTTTCTGATCTGTCATTGTGTTTTAGGTTGTTTTATCCTCATATTAGAGAGATGTCAAAGAAAAGGGATCAGGAAAGAAGCTGTTATAGAAACAGGATGATCTATTTCAAATGTTCTCAGCCACTAGTTCGAGTTAAATAACAAAACAAATATCAGTGTGGCTCCTTTTGGCTGGAGTTGGATTTTTAAAAACTAAGAGATCATTTTCTTTTCTCTGCACATTTGTTCCTCTGATCTTTCCACAATAACACGGTCCTGATCAGAGCAGCTGCTGCAGTGACTCTCACAGTCCAGACTCGCAGCTGAAAAGAGAGACTTCAAACTTCCAGAGAACAACCCCAAAAGCTTAACATCTGTGTATATGGATACACTCAGTCAGTTATTTTGTCAGTGGTGATGTGATGCTAATAATTATAATCACAGCAAATCTATCTATGTGGCTGACATCCAAACAAACGTTCACACCACAGATCATAATCGGGGTCCACAACTGAAGCAAGACCACAGGAAGAATCCTGTAAATTCCTACAAGTATTTATCAGAAATGTCAGGATACAAATTAAGAGAGAATATTATTAAATAATTTGACAAACATTTCACTTCTTGCAATCTACAGCCTCACTCACACCTGACTGAGCTCGACCAGACATAAAATAACTTTTTTCTTTCTTCTTTATTTCGATGCTTAAACTTTTGCCGGTCAAACAGTCACAAACTTGCGCCGTCGAAGGCTGCGTCTGCGTGTTCAGCTCTCACTTAATGTAGAAATGTCTTCCTGACCTGCAGCCCTCCTCCTCCCCCTGCCTCTTTTCCAAACCTTTGCTTTTAGTGGCCACAGCTAAATTGGTATAGTAAACAGTTTTAATGGACTGCTGTGTCTGTTGAGAGTGGACCTGGGTATTGGTGTGTGTGTGTGTGGATTCATGCACTTATGCACTCATACACTCCTAGATGTGTGTGTGTGTATGTGTGTGTGGTTACGTGCAGCTGTGGCCAGATGTTTTTCTACTTTCACAGAGGGGAGCAACATTTGGTCAACCTGTAAACAATGTTTATCCGTCTGTCACGTCCACAGGGTTTATCTTTTGGTCACACTGCACATCGTCTGGACGTTGTGAGGATTCAAAAGTTTACAGTTAAAAATAGCTTCACATAATTCTTAATTGGAGGAGAACAATTTAAATTTCTCTGGTCTCACTCAGATCGTCCCCAACCAGTTTTACTCATTATCTCACAGCTTCGTATTGTTCTCTTCAGGGTGGTTCATTTAATGTTTGTACATTACCAGTGTTAAGTTTAGTGATTGTCCTCGTACTTATGACTTTTAGCCTCTAGATAAAGCTTTTACAAATACTTTAATCTTAGTGAAAAGTGAATTTTCATGTGTACATTTTCAGAGTGAGTCCTCACCTACTGACTGTTCAAACTCCTTTTTGGAGTTTTTGTTGGGATTTTGGTAAAAGTGTAAAAATGATAGATTTTCTCAAATATTGCGCCTTAAAATGTAAAGTCGTGCTACATCTCTCAACAATAATTTCTCATATAAAGCTGAAATTTAACCTTGCCATCATGAAACATGATTAATCATGCTTGGATATGAAGACAGGAGAAGTTAAAATCTTCCTACAGGATCTTTTTTTTTTATTTCATTGTTGTTTTTAAAGGCTGATACTAATGTTTATTCAATCAAGAAAAGCATTTAGTTAATAAGCCACAAAACCCTTCAGCAGTTTGTCTAAACCGTCATCATATTTAAGGGAGATGAGATTGACAGACTGAGTCCGTACCTGCTGAACAACAACACAGCGCATTAAATACTTCAGACGAGCCAGACTGTGGGGATTTTAACACTTTCACATGTATAAAAACCAATGGATTTTCTAAAATGTTGCACCTTTAAATTTCAAAAAGTCAAATCTTAACTTTACCTTCAGGACACACGAAGAAAGGAAAAGTTAAACTCTTCTGATAGTATTGTTTTACATCTTATTTCACAGCTGTTATGACAAAAAGCAGTTTTAAATGTCCACTGACCTCCCTTCTCTGACTGAAATCATTTTCTAATACACCAAAAGCAAAACTGTGCCTCACAGTCTTCCTTATATAAAGTCTTAAAAAGCAGGTTGAGTCAGTGCAGCCATCTCAAACTCAGCTAAATTATATGAGCTACAAATACCAGTCAAATTAGATTCTCTGCATTTTCATTTTCCTCCCCTCAGATGTTTATTTAAACTAATTTGTATGGTTATCATTGAAGATGCACGTCAGCCATTTTGTTGTGACCACTCATTGGGTTGGTAGCCAGACATATGAGGGCTTCTGCTGAGCAATCGCAGGAGTAGCATCTGTAACGTTGTTGTTTACCACATCTACACATGTTTTTCTCCATGTCTGTTATTCAGAGTTTTTTTTTAAAGAGCAGGGCCGGTTACAAAAGCCTTGCTTTCATAAGCAGAGCAGCCTCAGTGAAGCCTCCTCATGTCTGACAGAAAATGGCTGACTGTACAGCTGAAGGCACCAGAGAGGCAGAACAGCATCTCACAGGCTGTTTGTTCAGAAAGCTTGTGCTAAAGAGGCTGATGTCAAACTCTCAGAAATTACATTGCATTATTACGTTGCAAAAAAAGAAATTAGATTGAGGAAAACACAGCTTAAGACAGATTATACAACTTTGTATTTGTGAAATTGAATCAATGTAGTGATTCTCTTTCCTCTTTTTTTTTTACTAAGGAAATTATATTTATATTGTACATTTAATTACAAGAAAACTCAACGTACTCAACAACACATACAGACAAGTAACATGTACACGGCATAATAAATGAAATACAAGAAAATGTAACAAGAAAGAAAAAAAAACACCCACCTATTTAAAAATCCACGATAAGCTCTGCACTTTACTGCAAACACAGATATACACAGCTGCATACACACACACACACACACACACTCTCACACACACATGTAGTGTCTTATTTTAAGGCTTACATGAATATCTATGAGCAAAATTAATTGTTTATATTAAAGAGAAAAAATATTAGATTAATATTAGATACATTAAATTAGAGTTTTATGAGAAAATATTGAAAAGTAATTCTTAAAATATCAGAATCAGACTTTATTCACTGAGTGTCTGTGTACATGGATATTTCTTGTGGGGAAGGGGGAATCCAGTAGAAAAATAAGATTAGATAGATTAAGAGGTCAACAAAAGTCAGTGTAAAACTATTGTAAGTATTTATAAACATAATAAGCTAATATACAAACATGAATAATTAGACAAAAGCAATATATTTAAACACAGCAAAGTTTAAGGGGGTTGTAAGGTTCTGTGTGATACGTCATATGTACATAATGTGTATAGATACCAGTGAAGATGCCCAGTGTAGTCTGTGGTTTAGGTAAATTCAAAGTGTAGATATTCAGTGTGCTACATAGTTGTAGTGATCACTGACTGTCCTTTGTAAATTAACTACCATTTAATTTACTGCATCTGTTGTGTGTGAGTCTTAATGTGTTTGAGAGTAATAATAATAAAAACAGCTATATGTGTGTAGGTGTGTGTGTCGACTCCTATTCATTTTGCAAGTGGATTCCTGTGATAGTACTTTTGTCTGTATGTGTGTGTGTGTGTGTGTGTGTGTGTGGATGTTAAACAGTGTTAGTTTTTGACATACATTGTTTGGTATATTTGTGATGTATTCTCATTCATTTAAATTCACGTGAGTGTGTGTATCTCACTGTACCGTGGCAGCAGATGCAGAATCAGTCTTGCTAAAAAAAGGGGGAACTGTGAGCCGGCTGTCCTGTGGGCCAGAGGGGTTGAAAAAAGGCGGGACGCCCACGGTTGGTGTCCTGCCCCAAAAAGGACTCTTCTCCTTGTTACCTGCACTCACACAGACTATTTTTCTGTTAATTACAGTCCCAGCTCTTTACACGTGTTAAATACTCACTTCAGGTTACAAGAAACAAAACATAAGTCACTTGTTGACAGCTGCACATTAACTTTATATGTTTTTATACATCTCAGTTTATTTGTTGTGAACATTTATCCAATAGTGTGCATGCATATCACAAAAAAAGTGTGTGTCCTCACTGATTTTCCTGAATCTGTCATTTTTTTGTGCTCGTAGGACCGAAATGATGATTGTAAGAGGAGAAAAAATGGAAACTAACAGGGCCGATGAAGCAGAAGAAGAAGGAGCAGAGAGGGACAATAAAGGCTGTTGTCCCCGGCAGGGAGGGAGGAGGCAGCTGGACCAGCAGAGAGCTCTGATCAGCCAACACCTTTCTTTTTTCTCTTTTTCCTAGTAGCACCACCCGAAACCCTGAACGTCAAGCTGGTTTGAGTGGGACACACCCGCCACCCCCCCTTGAGTCCTGGAAGGTAAATGGGTGTGACTTTTTATTGCTTAAGTATGAATGAGTCTTATTCCTGATGAGACTAACTTCTTATCATTTCACCTGGTAACAAAGGGTATACATCAACTCGTTGCACCTTTTTCACTGAAAAATGAATGAACAAAGGTCTCAATGCAAAACCTTACTGTTTGTGATAACGTGAAGCTCCTAAATGTAAAATGTAGCGTAAAATTTACTTTGAAAATGTCCAAAACTAGGCTTTTATCTTGCTTTATCTGTCCAGAAATGTTAAATTATGGTAATATACTGTATTACATTAATCTTAAGTTTGTTTACACTAAATGTCTGGAGAAAACAAAAGGGAAAATAGATTGGACAAGACAAAAAGAAAGGAAAAGAAAAGAGAAAGGCTGGTCATGTTCCAACAAGTACAGTGCAGAGGCAAATGAATCATGTCAGCTGTAAAAACAAAATCTCCAACCAACCAGTTTGTCTCTTTGAGTGTAGAAACTTTTTTGCTCCTGTTGAGCTTAAAACACACCTGCCTGCACCGGGTTTAAACCAGCTTTTAAACCACATCAGGATATTTGACATTTCAACCATTTAGCTCCAACCTGAAAGCAGCAGAATAAGTGAATTTTATGAATCACCAGTCACAAATAATTGAGGGAATAAAACAACACAGGTTGATTAATTCCCATGTTAGTTGTAGGGAGTTTTGGAGGAAAGGTGTAAGGTCCCAAAGAGCACACCTATTAACATTTTATTGGTAGATTCTGGGTCAGTTTTTGAGTCTGTCCTACCAAAACTTGTGTTGGATCCAGGTTGTATATGATAGTGTTGGATTTATCTTAAAGTAGCTCAATGGTTCTCAGGGTGCAGGAAATCATCAGGGGACCGTAAAGGGACTTCAGGAGGTCTCTACTGATATAGAGGGAAGAACTTTCACTAATAATAGTATAAATATCTGAGATGTTGGGGAGTTTGGAGAAAACCTAAAACCTGGTGGGAAAACAGTATTGTAGTCCCCTAAACATTATTCGACTGGACTGGGTGAATCCTTAATGTGGAGTATTAATTATCTCTCCTCAAACTGTACAAATGTCAATAACAGGAGTTTATCTGACAGGTTTTCGACAGCCTGTACCAGTGTTCTGGATTAAAGCTGCTGATTGCTTAGACTCAGTTGGCACTTTATTAGGTACACCCAGCAAAAAGTAACACAGTAGAGTACAATAGTCCTGCAATAAATCCTC
>BRZM01001909.1:0-11387 GCA_033238685.1 Lates japonicus
AACAGATAAGAATAAGCCTAACTCCCAAAATTCCCAACAAGTGTAAAGTCAACACCTGCTCTAAGCAGGAGTGACCTAGAATATGTGTTAATAATGAAAGTAAGACTTGTTAACATGAATGGGGAAATACTTCTGTTTTTTGCTTCCTCATGGGAGGTCAGAGTGAAGGGTCAGTACAAAACGTGCACGGTGGACCCTTGCTGACACGGGAGCTTGAGCCCACATTCTCCTTTAGCATAACCGCCACCCTGCTGTTTGCTTTCAGTCTCTTTACAAAAACTGGCAGCAATGATTTATGTTCCGCATAAATTTTTCAACATAATTTCCTTGCATTGTTCCTGTGGAACATTTTGTATTTGAATGCAAGTGGGCACCAGTCTTTCCGCAGTCTGGATAGAAATGGTCTTTGTGTTTATTCTGTCTGATAATAACATGTTAAAGACAACAGCTTGTGTTGATTATATTTAGAAAATATTGTAAATGAATGTTCAGCACTGGTCTCAGTGTTAATCACGTGTTGTGTTTTCACAGTGGGCCTTTGGAGTGACCCTGTGGGAACTGATGACTCTTGGTCAGACCCCCTACGTGGACATCGACCCTTTTGAGATGTCGGCCTACCTGAAGGATGGGTACAGAATAGCACAACCCATCAACTGTCCAGATGAACTGTACGTTGATTTGCACACACAGTCACAGAAATGCAAATACAAACACTACATTTTCTGATTATAAGAACTGATCTCTGAGAAAACAGAGATTTTAAACTGCAACCAGCAGCAAGTGTCTGTATCAGTCAGTCAGTTTAATATTTTCAACACTTGTCCTAGCACTGGAAAACATTTAAGCTGATTCTCAAGATTAAACTCTGATAAAGTATATATATATATATATATATATATATATATATATATATATATACATAGCACAACCCATCAACTTTTTTGTTTCTACATATTTTCTCATGATTTGAGAAACATATTCAATCCGATCTAGAGCTGAAACAAATTGTAGGTTAATTGATTGGTGGATTGACAAAAAATTAATGGACTACAATTTTGATAAGTGATTGTTAAGCTAATTTTTCAAGCAATGCTCAGATCTAAGAATTTGCTGCTTTTCCCTGTCTTACATTATTTAAAATTTAATTGTATTTTTAACTTTTGTCTAACAGGTAGATAGGCCTGCCTCCAAAAATTATTAGAGTTTTTTGTATTCATTAAATAGTCATTCTTCACTCGCAGCCTATTACAAGTTACAGTTGTACCATGCGTACATGACAGTTAAAATAATTGACAGGGCTGGTAGTTAGCCTTGTCATGCCTAAGGGGCTTTTTGAGATTTTCTGCAGTGATGGAAGCATGTGTATGTTTAACTGCACTTGGCCTTGTTATTGCAGACTTTCACCAAGTGTAGCCTGGTCTTTGTGACACACTGTTTGTAGAATATGGGGGCTGAATCAAACCATACCATTCAGCTACCAGCGTTGGTTAATGTGAAGCTTATCAACATCCTGCAAATGTCAAGAAGGAGCCCACAGGCGTCATTTTCCCACCACGACCTTATTATTTATAGAGTACTTCCTCAATATCAAGTTTGTAATGAGGCTGCCACCTTCACACTGCTGGGTAATAACAGGGTTTTTCCTGGCTCAGATCAGGGCTGCAGTGGTGGACCACCTGGGTGGATTATGATTGATTGAAATCAGTGAGTGTTTTTGAGAGCTTTTGGTGGTAGTGCCAAAATCCATAAAGATGTTTTTATGAGTCTGATGCTATCATTTTCATTTCTTAGAGGCACATGGTTTAAAGTTATGTTTATTTAATTTGTAATTATTTTAGTTTCATATATATGTATAGTTTCATATTGTCCTTAACCATGGCATTCTTTTCCACATTTATGTTGATGATGCACAGCTATACATCGCAGCGTGGCCTTTAAATTCCTTAGTTTATCCACCATAAAAGATTGTCTGCTAAGTGTCTTCAGTCAAATTATAATAAAATTGTTGGACCCAGCAATCTGCATACACATTTCTGTGACAAACCTCAATGCGTTGTTTGATTCCAACCCTATTTTTGAATTACATATCAGCAATGTTATTCAAAAATGTTTTTATTCAAGGAATATTGCTAAAATCTGTTTGTTTTCAGAGTTTCATAGACTCCAAACCTATGATACATTTCCTCAAGTTTAGATCACTGTCATATTCTCCTAACAAGCAGGATTCAGAAAATGATCAACCGACTCCTCCAGATTGTACAGGATGCTACTAAAAACAAAGAAACTAGATCATATTTTTAATTAGCTAGCAGTTTATTACACTACTTCTACTGGCTACTAGCTTTCTAATAGCAATACAATACGTGGATACGGCATCATCGTAGTACACTGATGTACACAAAAATGTCTTGTCCCTACTTTTTGTTTTTACGTCTCAAAAAAATCCCATGAATGATTACCTGAAATCTGATAAATGACTGAACATTGTTTCCTTCTAAATACAATAGGTGGTGAGGTGACGGCTTCCTTCTCCAAAACATTTAAGGGCAATGTATTGCATAAGAAATGATTACATCTCAGTCATTTATATCAGTGCTGCACAGGCAGCTCCTGTTTCAGTACAATATAACAAGTACTGTAGGTGTAAATGTGACACATCTGAAGTGTGTACTATGTAATTACAATGCCCTGAGTTTGATGCCAGCTCCCTATTTTTGTTGCATGACACTCTCTCTCTCTTTAGCAGTGCACCCTGTTTTACATGCACAGGAAACACCCAGTGTTATCTTTAAAGTGCTGGTGGACACACATTTAAATTGACCCATCTTTCTTGCTTGTCCCTGTGTTGCAGGTTTGCAGTGATGGCTTGTTGCTGGGCCCTGGACCCAGAGGAGAGGCCCAAGTTTCAGCAGCTTGTTCAGTGTCTCACAGAGTTCCACGCAGCATTGGGGGCTTACGTGTGAAAGCGTTTTTTTTTTTTTTCTCCCCAAGAAGCGCAGCATTAAAAGGCCGGTGGACACTATTCATAAGGAATCCATGCAGGAAATTGTGCCTTATCAGATGAAAGAGCAGACCTGCACCCAATGATTTTATTTTGTACAGTCTTTTGGAGTTTTTATATAGTTGAATTACCTTTTTACAGCATAGCAAAGTAAAAGGATTCTTTGTTGAATATTGTTTCATATGCTTTGAAAGCGTCTAGAGATGGTAATTAGGGTGCTCCACCCTTACCAAGAGGACCAGGACTATGGAAAGATGTCCTCATCTGTACAGAACATCAACACTTATGGACTTAATTGTGCCATGGAACATTTTTTTTAATATTCTGACAACCTGGGTTTGATGACAGTATTTTCTACAGTTTTGTTACTTAGTCAAACAGTGTAAATTGTAGATGTGGTTTGGATGAGAGTAACTCCACAGCAGAATGATTTAGGTACCAAAGTAGACTTAAGGGCTTCATTTGTGTATGTAACCATATTGTCAAGCATGCTGCTTCACTCAAGTTTGGTACGAGGGGCTTCCTGGAAACCAGAGTTGTGTTTGTTAAGATGATTTCCGAGACCTCTTCAAATGGTACACAGTTTTCTTTGGATGACACTAACAACTGTGCCACAGATGCGTTTTCCTGTCTTATGACGTGCCAGCCCTCAGTGGAGGTGACACGGCTGTTATTAAACTCTGCAGTGTGGAACAGACGTGTGGACGCCACAGCTCAGCAACAGTATCAGCGCCACAAAGCTACATATATAAACTTGATTTTTAGAACCGCATCCGGAGTGAATTTTGGACACTGTTATTATTTGAATGCCACCATATTCTTCCTCTCTTGTATATTTAATTTCCACTATCACATCCTCCAAACAAAATTATCCTATTGTTTCTATTTTATAAGCTTGATTGTTCTGCGTCAGAACACAGCCCATCACAGGACTTTTTGACAGATTTTTGTGAGTAACTAGAACACTAATGATCACTGTGAACACACAAAACTGCCTACCAGCTTGGTCTAATCTTATTCTCCCACCTTAAACATCTTTGTGATGTGTCTCTCTGGTCACTGCATGCTGAATTAAGGTTGTAAACTGCTTCCCGAGTTCATATCCACAAATTAAATGGGATCTTTTAAATATAGTATGCCTACTTCATTTTTTTTTTCCTTCTCAAAAGCTTACAGTGCATCAGTCTCGCTCTCTTGCTGTGCACTAAAAACTATTTTATCAGAATACTTGATATCACATTAATGTTTATTTTGTACCACAAAAGCCACAGTTAAAGCCAGGTGTTGTGGTACAAAAGTGCTTGTCTGTTTAGCCTGTAAAGCTTCAAACCACAGTGATGTCTTTCATGTTCAGCTGTGCCAACTATCCACTTGTTGATAGAAAAAAGGAATAAAAGAATTCAGCTTCAGCTGTGCTCACAGATTGTATTAGCATGTGTATATAAGAACACTTGCGGATTCTTACTTTTCTCAATTTTACTGTTACCTATGTTGCTATGTTTTTCCTCTTTAGCTTTAGGCTGAAGTTGATGTCACATGAACACTGCACTTCTTCATGATGTCGTAATGGAAAGTTATGTAAAATTGAATTTGACCAGAATCCTTAAGTCCCCTGCTTCACAAATCCTCATCCTTACATGCTGTCACTTATATTTGTGGCCCATAGGCATTGTAACTGCTTCAATGTAAAAACCTTCATTTTTCAGGTTTATGGATTTGATGGTTTCTGTTTCTGGAGGTGCAGTGTTTCTAATTTTCTTTTGGATAAGCAGCAAAACGTCAGTGATGAGAAGTCACGTCGAGATATTTCCACACAGGTACGGCAGCATCTCAAGATGACATCTTTCCAGGAGCCTGTGGCAGTTCTGCACAGTAGTTCTACAATTTCCTCACCAACAGCAGTCATAATAGACCACAATGCAATGCAGCTGCAAGACATGTTGAGTAAGTGGACATTCTCATTACCAGACTTGTGTCACAATGCTGTAGGGTTTACTCAGTTATCTGGACAGGTTTGCAAAGTAAAAACCAGAGCGTCACTCTGTGTTTGAGGTTAGAGGGGGTTTCAGGGTTATATTCTGAAAACTCCTCCACATAACTCTATAAATCTGCTTTTTGGAACAGTACGTTCTTTCTTGTTACCACTTATAAAAATAGATGTATTTTCTCCTTCAGAGCTTCCAGCCTGGATTCAGCTTAGTATGACTCATCTTTGGATCTGCCGTTGTTATTGTCGGTCTGTTTCCTCGTAGTTTAAGTACATTTTCGTCTGTTGTTCCTATATATTTCTTTACTCAGTAGTATTTATCTGACAGGGACACCTTTTGTTCTCACCTTTGATTGGCGGAATCATAATGCCACTGTACAACACTCAAACACACACCTCCTGAGGAACCCATCCACCTGTAGTGAGGGTTATTCATTCATGGACAAGGCTTTCTATGAAACCCAACAGTCAACATAATATCACAGATAACGTGTTGTAACAGAGGCACACTAATAAGAACTGGTATAATTCTTCTTAATGCATCATTGTCCCATGATAATGGTTGGTTCAGTGTCTGCACCAAAGCACAGAGGACCTGTATTGATATTGTTCAGACATACAGAAGGCCTTTGACAGAGACCAGTGTCCAAACCTTACAAGATTGTGTCAAATACTCAGAATGGAAACAAGCAGGGCCTTGTTGAATGAAATGAGATGGCAACAAACAACACGGTCTGTCATCATTTCATATATGACATCAAAGGAAAATAAGGAGAAGCAAGAGAATGTGAATTCTAAAAATTCTGTATCTGCTTCCTGTCTGCTTCCGCTCATCTTACACAAGTCTTCAGTTTAATGGAATTTATTTTGTGATGTCATTGAGTTTTTTTTTTTTTTTACTTCATTGTGAAACCCACGAACCACAGAATATCAATCCTAACTTTATTTGAGGCTGACAGTAAGCTGCCCTGTAAACCAACAACACTCTTCATCCTTTATTGGTGACAGAGAGACGGTTGGAATTGTAATTATTAACCATTTATACTGTTACCATTATCATACTCGCAATCAGGGACACAGCTACAATTGAGGACACAGTGATCATAATTTTTCTAGGAAGTTGTATTATGCATATATTTCACTGCTGTATATGGAAAGATATTAAATGAACACATGAACATTTTTTTTTATCACAAAAATTGATAAAAAGCAAAATGTAACCTATATATGTAAAAATTTAGGATTAGCTTAGCTTAGCTTTTAGCATTATGTTAAAGGTTTTGCTTTGTTTTTTACTTGGTCTGCCGCCACATTGAAGTGTTTAAAACAAACAAACGAGCAAACAAAACTCACCTGGAATGAATTAACACATAATCAAACATGAATTGCAGGATAAATAAGTAACAGGGCTTCAATAGCTACATTGACACTCCTCAGTTTAAAGGGGCGCATTCATCAGTAGCCCCTCCACTCGTTAGCTTCAGTGTGAATGTCGCATTCCGTAATTAATGAAGCATTAAGGCGGTCTGAGCTGCTGGAGAACAAAGCGGCGGTTCATCAGAGGGATGACAACACTTAATATCAAAGCAACACAAATGTCTCCTGAATCAAATTGTTTGTCGCGTGTATGTATTTAACAACCTGTGAGTAACGGTTAGTAATATTTTTAATGTCACGGGTGACAAGTTTAGTCTCGCACTCACAGGTGAGTGTTGCGCAGGTTCGCTCGTGACTCAGCCAATCAGCACGGGACTGTCCGTTCCCAAGTCACAACTTTCAAAACATTTACGCGTGGAACTGTGGGCTGAGTCCAGTTACATCACCGACACTCATACAAAAAGCTCTCCAGCTCACCGGGGGGGAAACAAAGACACCAACCTCTGACTCAAACCTCGAGAGGCAGCTTTCTAACTCCCTGAGCTCAGCGGAGTGCGCGAGGACACGAGCTGGTCTAATGGACATACATTCCCCCAAGAACATGAGGAAAGCTGGGACGTTCCGCTGCAACATTAAGGTAGGCATACGAGCCGGAGGACAGGCTACATAGTTACTCTGAAATGTCTTGTTTTAACCTGCTGCACATGTTCTTACATTGTTTATGTAACCGTATGAACCAGATTTATTTTTACAGGATTGCATAACCTTACACAAATAATAACAAAAAAATAAGTGATTTAATAGTCTTTTTGTCAGAAAACCTGAGGTTGTTGTCTCCAGTGTGGTGTTACCAAAGAGTAAACAGAGCTTCACCTTAGACAAACAGGTTCTCAGGCATAATGCCGAGGTGTTGTGCCCCATAACTTGAAGAAGGTCAGTCAGAACTAATTTAAACCAGATTTAATTGCAGTTTTAGGCGTCATTGTTACACATGAATTGATCTGCTTTGACATAAGCCATGAAAAGAATGTTTTCCACGGACACTGTGTTTGAGAGGAATTTTACAGCAATAAGTGACCTAAAACAATGATTTATCTTTGTTTTCTAAGTGAAAGAATATTACCGTCACCTCAATCTGTTCAGGACAATACGACGGTACAGTGATTTTAACACTGTGTTTCACAGACTACTCATTAAGCTAAACTGCAAATATAAATTTATGATAAATGAAATTGCAGTTAATTATAGTTTTCATTATTAATTACCTTGTGATAGTTTTCATGAGTTTGTCTGTAAAGCAAAAGAAATCAATTAAAATGCCCATCAGTGTTGTAGAACCCAGGGTGAAATTATAAAATGTTTTATCAGACCAACAACCCCAAAATATTCAATAAAGTTTATTGATTTTTCATCAGTGGCCTAGTTGTTGCAGTTGAAGACATTTGTGTGTGCTAGTTGGATTTGAATGGAAGAAAGTGTTGATAGTTTTCCTCTAATGAAATACTTTATTCAGTCAGTGTTGACATGTGTGAACCACGCTGTGTGCCAAAAGGAGCAGTTGTAGTTAACTGTATGGCAGTAATGGGAAAGAAGCAGTTTGTTCCAGGGGCTGTGAGTAATACTGAGACAAAACTCCATGTACTCTCGGTGGTTGCTTTCAAAACTCAGTGAGAAATGACTTGTCCTCTTCTTTGTGCGAATGAAGTGTGACTAATACACCTATGTTCTGTAAGTTCGGAGGAGACAATGAAAAAAGTAATAACTTGAGCAACTTCTAAATTTCCAGAAGGTGAAGGTTTATTTGAAAAATAAAGCATGTTTACCTTCAGCATTCTTCCACAGACTGTGGTAGGTCCAGCTACTGCAAATCTTCTCATGTTTATCATTTTAAGTCTTCACTTTAAAGCCCCCCACCCCCCCACCCACCCCCGGGCTGCAGAAACCAAGATGTACAGATATAGGCAGGGTGAAGGGTGGAGGACAAACAGTGAAACAGTATAGGTCATCCTACAGGCATCATCACATCATTCAGTTTGAGAGGTCAGAGTGAACTTTAGCCTATCCTACACCGTATGAATGTACCTAAAGTTCAAAGCTATGTAATGGTAAATTTAGATAAAGGGAGTAGTTCAGACTAAGCAGCAGGTCATGTGTCAGTAAGCTATTTCTGAAAGTCTTTCCTACAGCGGTGAGAAGTGGAAGCAGATGAGTATCTTTTAAGTTGTGTTGAGTCAAAGTGTAATGCCCAGAACTCTGATTACTCTTGTCCTGCTGTCTACAAATTACAACAAAAGAATAGAAAACAGGCTGAATTGCTTTTCACATGAAACCAAATCACTTTGCACTTAACAGAGCCAGCTGGTCGACAGTGGTTACACAGGGCGCAGTCATATCCAGTCATCTTTCCTTGACATCAGTACATGCTGTACATCGCCTTGCTCTTTTTTTGCTCAGGTTCATCAGGACATTCTGTTTGTTTTCTTACAACTTTGAACTTATCTACTGTGGACTACACCTAGTCTACACCCGGGGTTACACCATCAAATTCTCTTCAAGGATATCTCTGTCAACATCCGAGCCAAGTTTCTGCTCAAGGGCACACGCTGTTTATATCCTGAACAGTGGGACAGAAATGTTTTTAAAGCTCTCACCTCCTGTTAGCCTTTCTCCACACCTCAGTGCATCTGAGCACGTGGCTCACGTTTGTGGCTGTATTACAGAGTTAAAGTAACATTCCAGCATTAAGGGAAATGCATTCATTCACTTTCTTGCTGAGAGTCAGATGAGAAAATCTTGTTTGTTTAATGTGGCCAAAAAAAGCAAACATACAATATGCTGGTCTACTTGGCTAGACACAATCACTTGGAACTTGGAAGTCACTGGAAGTCACTTGGAAGTCACTGCTGCCTTACAACCTCAGAGTGAGAACAAAACCTTAGGAAGTCACTGCTCATGAGCAAGAAATAGTCCATCTGTAAAATCACTACCTGTTTAACTTTGTGTTTTTATGGATTAAATTTGAAATTTTATGATATACCGTTGCATGTTTTAGAGCTGCTACCTTTGGACAAAGCCAGACTCAGTCTTTACGCTAAGCTATGCTAGCCATGTCCTAGCTGTATGTAGTATGACGTGTGTAGTATTGATCTTCTTATTTTACTCAAGCACATATCGCATATATTCCAAAAGGACTTACTATTGCAGTAAAACTGCACATACTCTTTTGTTCATGATGCCATTGTGCAGCAAAACTTTGAATGTTTGTTTCACAAGGAAGGGAGGTGATTCTGTGGCTTTTGTTTCTTTTAAGTATCCTGGGAGACTTCATACAGCTTTTCCTTTATTTCATTTTTTGACCAAGTAGGTCAGTCATTTTCCTCATGGAAATCCATGGATATCTAACGCCATAGACACACGTGTCCCTGAAATAAAAGCATTTGAAATTCAAGTCTGAACTTCCCTCAATTCTTCCCCTCACAGCAGGGTTGAAGGCTGGGACAATAACCTCCAGACAGACGGAGCTGAGAGTGTTCAAAAAGGATAAATATGTACATAATCCATGGAGAATCCAACTCTGCACAGCCACTTTCCTACTTACAAACATCAAATAGGCTTAAATCACTTGCATTATCAGTGTGGATAAACAGTAAATCTTGTGACACAGTGTTGACACACTGCAGCATTCAGCACCAGTTATATTTGTGCTGCTTCTCTTTTCTGCAGCTTGTAACACTGTATAAATATTTGATTGAGGTTTCAATATTTTTGAAACATTCCTTCATTCAGAGTAATTTCACTGATTCATAATGATCGGTGCTAGAAAACACAGTTCTTGCCATTTTTCAAGTTAAAGGTGAAATTTTGCACCATAATGGATTATGTGCTGTCAAAAAGGCTTTTCACTTTTAAAGCCAAATTGTCTAAAAGCCAAAGAGTTGTCTGTGAAAGGTGATATTTGTATCAGGCCTTATCAGAAGTGTTGATACTAATCCAACTTTGTTAAAACCCAAAGCTTCATTTAAAGAAACAGTCGAGAACAACTAACTTTTTCATTTAATCTTAATCACAAACAAAAGAACCTTTTTGTCTGCCTGAGCAAATAGGTCCTGTCCAATCATTTAGATAATTGAAGCCTACTTGATACAGAATGAGGATGAAATATTAACAACAGTATAAAAGCATCTATTGTGTGTGCTAACAAACCATAAAGCCAAGATTTAATAGGAGCATTAACTGTTCTGAGTCGAACGCATAGTTTACTCTCCCTCAGCCGACCTGGCAGACGGTAAACCTACTGAAAGCTTGGATTTATCACTGTTTTCATAGCAAATTCACTCCTAATCTCAACACGTATCTTGGTGCATTCATGGCCCCCCAAGCGAACAAACCCATGTACAGAGATTCTTACGAGTGTCTGTGAACCTCTCCTGACACACGGAGACAGGCGAACGGCTCTCCCGGATGACTGGGAGTCCGTCCAGTGGCTGACTCTGATCTTTCCACATCTCTAGGTGTGAAGAGAAAAGTCCATTTTTAAAGGAATGGTTCAACATTTGGGGAAATGTGTTTTCTTGCTCAGTGTCAGATGAGAAGATTGATATCACTCTACACAATAAGTCACTCTTCTTATAAATTTAAGTATGTTTAGGTGATAATACTTCTATACTTTACTGAAGCTGAGTTGAAGCTGTAATCCAACAGGCTTCATGAGGTCACATGTCGTTAAAGCTGCATGAATTGAGGTGTGAGTTAGTGTGAAATCACTTGAGAAAGGATGTCCGAATGACAATGTGTGTGGTAACTTTAACAGCCTAAAAGATTTCCGGTGGATTTCTGCTGCAGGAAGATGCCTTCCTGTTGGGAAATATTTATGTAGAATATAATTTGGATGATTTATGTCCTTTAAATTGGTGACTGCGGCTGAGTCCTTGCCTGTTGTGTTGGCACTTTTATGTTGTGTTTTTGAAGCAGCTGTTTAGTCTCTCCACTTTACAGATCTCCTCACTGCATTTTACCACACAG
>BRZM01001912.1:0-54996 GCA_033238685.1 Lates japonicus
TTCTCTGATCTTTGGAGACATATACTGTACTTTTGTCTTTTGAGAGTGTTGGACCCAGAGCACTGCTTCGTAACATATTGAGCCATGTTGGAACTTTTATTAGAGCTAAGAGAGACAGATGAAAAGAGGAGCCTCTTTGTTTAATTTCTTGTGATAGCAACAGTTTAAGGATTCTGTCAGCTGTGAGTGACATATGAAAACATCCCCAAAATAAACTATGGCGTCTATTACCATCAAACAAGGAAACATTGAGCCATCTCTCACACAACTCTCTCCCACTCAGTGCATCCCTCCCTCTCTGTTTTCCCTCCAGTTCATCGGTATGCAGGCGGTGTGGCGGTATACTGTGGGCAGACTGGGCTGCGCTGCTCTCCTCTACATGTCTGCTAAATGACAGTAATTATTTTCCTGGGCTGCAGGCGACTCATGCATGTTTTATTTCCACCTCCACCTCCCCCATCTGCCTGCATGGCAATGCATGGCACACTCCATAGTGGAATGAAAAAAAAAAAAAAATACAAGAGCATTTTATTTCTCTCCATACCTTCCTATGGGTCCCCACTGGGTTCTCCAGCCTCGGTTCTTTTACTGAGGGGGCCCCGGTCCTTTATGGTACAAGTGGGGTTTGTGCAGGAACTGACAGATGCTGTTAGGCTGGTCTCATGATGGTCTAGACACAGATAAAGGCACCTAATGGTGGTTCCCGTACACTGGCTGCTGTTGTAAGCGCTTTGCCACAAAATGGCTACCGTGTTTCAGTTTGGGTCCAGGTGTCACTTGGTGTTGGGGGTGACATCCATCAGTGCAGTTTCTCTTGATTTCACCCAACTCACAATGGGTCCTAGATAAAGATTGTGAAACAGCATGCCTTAGCAAACAGCCCTCACCATACTGTATGTATTCTGCTCTGATAGAACAGTTGATCATTGTTGAAACAATGGAAAACCAACCCTGTCAGAACTCAGTCAAGGTTGCCTGATGAATGCATCCTATTAAATCTGGAGAAGGTTGTATTTTTTTTTTTTTTTTTTAATTCCCCTTCATGGCACCGTGTTGTGTGTCACGCTGTCCTGTGACATGCAGCTCGTTTGGTGCGACTCAGGGGATCTCTAATACCCCTGCAGCTTTCATAATGAACATGTGGCTTCTCTCTCTTGGGCACAATTTAGCGTAATTCATAAGCAGAGGACGGGGCATTAGCCAGATGGTGCTGTGGGTGGCATCCTTTCTCTGGCCATCCATTAGAACTGTGTTGGTGACAAAATTCCAGTGTGAGGAGACAGACAAGGTATCTGATTTCAGTATCTATTCACATGTGTGTGTGTGTGTGTGTGTGTGTGTAAGTGGATAACTGGGACCTCTGTAGCACTGGTTTGTCTCAGGGGGCACAAGTAAAATTAGAGAAATAAATAAATACAAGAATAAATTCAGATGCAATGAAAATATTTAGAAATTGTTGTGCAGTGTCTTAGCTAATCTGCAAAATGTTTCTAAAAGAAAATTGAAAATTGTGTCTGCATTCCACAGGGACATAAAAATACAAATTTATACCAGATTAATTTAGAGAATGAAATTGCTCTTGTTTTGTCCCACCTTTGAGTCCTGACTTTAACTCCAACAACTGAACAAAATAAATTATGCCTGTTTTTTGGATTGTCTAATGTTGTATTTATTTTGGTCACGGAACAACTACACATCCTCACAGAGACTTGGTTATTTTCAGATGTTTAGAGAACACTTTGACCCTCACCTAAATAAAAAACAGCATTGATTATTGGCACGGTATGAACACTGTGATAAACTGATATTCAAGTCTGCAGTTCCTCTCAGCTCTGGAGAGTGTTTCAACTTCTTTCAATTCATTGATTTGGTTTTACAGGACCTCACGGTTGTGATTCACTCTCAGTGACCTTATTTACTTAATTACTTGGTCAACGCCAAGCAACAAACATACAAAGTTAGCAGTTAGCTCAGGAGCAATTTTCAGGAGCTGGTGGAGACCAAAACAAAGGTAAAAGGAGAGTGAATATTAAACTTACATTTGCTAGGTGGTCAGAAACATAACTCCAAATGAACAGTAATGTTGTTCCATGAATGCTGGGTGTTAGACAATTCCTTGCTAACATGCTAGCCATTTCAGGCTTATAAACACATAAAATGTCACATGCATGATATTCATTTTGTTGTACTTCCGTCTTCAATGGACCAAAACATGATTAATTCAGCTTTAAAGACTGGGAAGCACAATTCCACCATATTGCCAAAAATTGTTCCCTGATCTGATTTCTGATATGTCACAGAAAAACTTGGTTTTGAGATACGAGACCAAATGAAAACCTCATCTGTAATATCTTGAGATAATAGTGAATGCATAATTTTTGTCTTCTTGATAGTTTGTGTGAAAGGAACAATTTGTTGTCAAGATAAACACTATAAACCAAGGATGTGTCCATATGTCTTTCTCTTTTCTTAACTCAGGTTTATGTTTTGGAGGTACATGGCTTTCACAGGACAGTGACATCATATGTGCATGTTTGCGTTTGTTGATTTTACCAACTTAAGTAATGCAAATAAAAACAACATCAACAAAACGAAGGGCTTATGAATAAAAATCTAATGTTTATATTAGCTGAAAATATGTAAAAGGCTCCAACTATTTCAACCTGTTCATAAATGGTGAGTGATATCTACAGACGCATACATATCGGAGTGAGTCGAACACATATCAGTAACAGACTCAAACGCATGTGTATGCACACACACACACACTCTGATCAGCAACTCAGCCTTGCGTGGCTCTCACTTCGTCAGTGGAGGTGTCAGGGTCCCCATGGCAACTGTATAATGGGGCAGGCCTAATTCAATCCCAGGGGCGAATGGTGGGTCTGGCGGAGACGCAGAGGGAGAATTGGTCTGGGTCTGAAACCTATTCAAGTCAGAGCTGATGTGTTTTAGCTGCCGCATGCTCAGTCACCGAGGAGAAAACATTCTGTCTCCACTCATACCCAACTTTCGCATCCACTCTTAATCTCTTCTTTTGGCGTGAGTCCTCGTCGCTCTCTTCTTCCTTTCACTCTCTCTGTCTGATTATTTTAACCTCAAACCCTCGCTCTCTCTTTGTTTATTCACCCGCTTTTTTGTGACTATTTTCTCTCTTCATGACTACACCTCCTTGCCTTTCTCTTCCTCCTCACTCCCTCCCTATCTCTCTCGTTCTTGCTTTGGTCTCTATTCAATCAATACCTCATACACTCAGTCTCCTCACCTCTCTCTCTCTCCTGACATTCAGACTCAGGAACCTGATAGGATTTCATTAGTACCTCTGGATCTTGTTGTATTATTGTTATCCCTCCCTGAAGAAGACAGGGATTAGCACAGGGGCTGGAGACAACTTAAAGTAATAAGCCTGGAGCCAACAGTCCACAATCACACATACAGAGATACACACACACACTTGCACGCCCACAAAAGGTGTGCAGGGGAAGGGAAGGAGAGAGAGAGAGAGGAGGCGGTAAAGATCCACATGCAAAAGGGAGGAGGCGGCCAGCGCGCTATTCCCGTATTGTTATTACCGTACCAAACCAATCACACAGCTCCATACATGCAGCCTGAGAGAGTGAGGCTCGCAGCTTGTTAGGGAGGGAACAGTTTGTTACAGGGGGAGAATGGTGCGTAACTCCTGTCACTGGTTCTGCATATAGAAAGGCCTGGGACTGGCCTGGGGCTATCTGTGTTTGCAGATGGGGGAGGGGAGGAAGGAAGTGGGTAGATTTGCATCCCTTTGACTCTATATCTCTAAGCACCAGAGGAAGAGGAAGAGGAGAGGAGAGGAGAGGCTGTGTGAAAACACCAAAAATGATACTGAGAAAACTGTTGGTTGGTAGCTGTTGCTGATTGGTGCCGTCGAGCTCAACTCATGCAAGCATTTAATCCAATCTGATTTACATACTGTAGTGTTCGCCACAGTTGCTCTTGACATAAAGTGTTTTTCACTAATACAAGCCCAGCCACACTCATCAGAGGGAGAGAGAAGATGTAGAGCTGAGGCTGCACCGTTCACACAACCATGCACAGGCTCAGAGATTGGCCATTACATTGACTTGAATAGATTTCTTGTGTGCATGAATAGCCCAGTGAGAAGGAAAAAAAAGACTATGTTTCCTCTCCATGGGCTCATATTGATATTCATAGTGGCTCTCCACACCGAGAGCACAAATGTCACTGAAAATGGCCTTGATATATGCTCTCATTCTCTCCTCTTCCTGTCGCTCCATCCCTCTCTCTCTGTCTCTCTTCCCTTCTTTGTTCCCGTTCGCCGGACGCACAGTGCCTGCTGCTGCCGGAAAAAAAAAAAAAAAGGCAGGGGGATGGATGACAGAGTGAGTGGGGGACATCATGCTGTTACTCATTTAGGCTTTTAATCAACGAGTGCTGGAATGTTAAAGCTATCTCTTCCTGCGAAGCCTGCTAACCTTGACTATGGTGTTGTTTATTCCTGCGGTGCAGCCCCTAGATCCTCAGAGCACACACTACACACACTATTAAATGTCACTTTACCTGGAATCTGAAGCTCTCTTTGGCTCTGAGGGCTGTTCTGCAAGCCTGAAAGAATGTGGAGGCTGGCATGAAGTCATTTTCAGCTTGGGCTCTATCTCCACGGCGTCTTTATAAAAAGTCTCTAACATTTTGCCTTTGAAGAACTACGGATATCCAATTCAGACTCAACAAAGACATGACATCCTGTTACATGTGCATTTTATGTCTATGAAAGCTATTAGAAGAGGAAAAGAGGAGTCAAGTGCGTTTTTCCTCCATTTCTCAGCATTCATTATGACATTATAAACACTGGCAGACAGATTTAAAGCCTTTGGACAGGCATCCGGCAGAGTGTTGGCAATAACAGTGAGAGATGAAGTGAAAGTATTTTTGGGTGGGATCAGTCGGGTCGCAGGTGCATAAATCTCTGTATATTTGTTAATTGTCCTTGGAAACCAGTGGGTGACAGCACCGTTGGCTCAGGTTTGTTGCTCGGGCTCGGAAGTAGGCAGAGCAGAGCTTGGGATAAAACTGGACAGAGCCATGTTATTTCGAAAGCTTGTTTATCATGAAACTGCGAACAAAAGCCTAACTTATCTGTCAAAGTGCTGACATGAATATTCACACCAAAGGACCTTGAAAGGCTACGCACAAGCAACTGGTAGCGTAGCGTCTACACAAAATGTCTGGTGTATTTGAGAAAGAGTGCAAACTTTAACATGCAGGAATCATGAGCGCAATTCAGTAAAAATGATATGCACAAAACAAACACCAGATGAGCCCCTGCAGAGTAGCTGCATATTCCAGGGCACAGCTCCCCCGATCTGGTGGTAGTTCAAATGACATTTGGCTGACTTGTTATACATAGCTCAATATCTTCCAATAGCTTATAATGATTACCGATATTGGAACCAATAAAACATTTGTGGGCCAGAAATTGTGAAAGAATAAAATTAAATGATGTGTGTAACTTTGTTCTAACATTTTATGTCCCTCTGAGGCTCGTTCCGCTCTGCCTGAAAACGGCGAGAATGTCAAAAGAGGTAAAAAAGATGGCACCGCAGTGTGTGCTCAGGGTGTAAGTTATGGCCGTAACTTTCTCACTCTGTCAGGCGCTTTAACCGTCTGTCCTGGAGGACACATTAACTTGGTATCCTTAAATAAAGTCCTTTAAATAAAGCTGGGGGAGTTAAATAATGAGAAAGCTGCTCCCACTGTCCTTTCTGCTTTTAAATGAACCTCTGCCTTTCTTATTAATGTCCCCTTATCGCTCATCACGGCCACTGACCCGCTGCTGTAACCCCTTCCCACTCAACCACATGAGAAGCTCCGGCAAGTGGTCGCCACAGACGTAATTGAGGGCAATTTTCAAATTAAAATTTAAACCCCTCGTCCATCTTCATGCGGTGGGAGGGAGCGGCGGAGAGGGGTTTCGGGGCTGATGACTTGATCAGGTTTTGTGAGCTGGGCAGGTACTCAGGCTGGGCGAGGTGGGATGATGAACGAGGGGCATTAATCTCTGTGACAGAGAGAGAGGAGTTAGCAGCGGTGATAGCAGCGCTAACGGCTTTAATTAGCATTTAATCAGATGCCTCGGGGCCGATGGAGGGGGAGAGAGGAGATCAAACTCAGACGGCCTTCTGTAAGAAGAGGAGGAAAGGAAGACAGTCCCTGTGGTAGCCGGTCTGATGCTGCAGGCAGTGTTGAAGAACACATGCCTATGATCCTCTTTTGTACTCCTGTAATGATAGCAAGCTCGATGTACCACAAAGGCCCTGGACCTTTTGCAGACAGAGGTAGTGTTACCACACAAACTACATTCTCAGATACTGTAAATGTTCATTCGATGGGCTTTTCCTAGATAGTCTGACTCCACAAGTACTGAAAAGATTATTGAGAGGATTACATTTTGCAGACAGGGTGATGGAGGGAAAGGGGAGAAAACTGGACATAGGTCCACAAACATGGTAGGGATTATATGGTTGTGAAGTGGGAAGAAATACTTTGGGTATCCAGGGTCCTTTCAGTAAACATTAGTTCATTTTTGGCAAATTGTCAGGTGACTTACAGTTGGGGGGATTTCCAAGGCTTGGATGCAGTCATTTAAAGAAATGTAACAGTAAAAGGTACAAACTTCTGTACATAAGAATAAAAGACATAATTATGAAAGAAGTCAAAGAAAGAAGTTAAGATTTTCAGCCAGCATCTCGGAAAGACACATCACAGACCTTTAAAGTCTGTTACAAGCTAACACCTAATAATACATTCAGCAGTTTAAATCAGGTCACTTCAGATTTTGGGTCAATTTCAGATGAATTTGGCAACTATGGCAGAGTGTTTTGTTCCCAGTTGCAAAGAAAAAACATTTTAAATTTGCTCTGATTCGTGACTCTAACTGGTTCCAGGTTTACTCACCAATGAATGATCATCAATGAGTTTTTAAAAAGTTAGTTAGTTTAACTTGAATTTACTAGCACAGTAATACACATACTTTCTTTTATATCTGTGACCCAAACCAACATGATTTGTCATGAAACGTAGTTAAAATGTTTCTGAGCCATGTCATCAGGTTCAGCGTGTGAGATGGGTCCATCTACATCCTTGTCAAGGATTTCCTCCCCTGTCTGCAGATTATGACTTTTAATATAAAGATAAAATGTAATATACTTCAATTTGCCTGCCACTATAATCTATGTCTTACCCAGCACATTTGAAACTGAAAAGCTTTGCTTTTGGTTTGACTTCAAAAACGCTTTCTATAGGTGAAAGTATAAAGCGTAATAGATCTATAGTTCTGCAAGAAAATGTCAAGGCCTTGATGTGTTGAGAAGCTGTGGTGCAGTGTGTGTGTGTAAGAGCCGGTGAAAGAGAGGGAGTGAATGCTCTAGATAGGAGTTTTGATGGTGATGGTGAGGAAGAGGGCTTTTGGCATGAAAGGGGCCAGTGTGTGATCATGATGTCATTAGGAGTATACAGTGAGACAGACCGGAGGAGGCTGCTGTACCACGCTGCACCCAAGGGATGTCATTACCAACTGGAAGTGAGCAGGGACCTGAGCACAGGTCAGACGCGCAGGAAGTGGTCTCTTGCGTGCACGCACACACACATACACACGCACAAACAAATGTACGCTTACTTGCATGGATACACACGCATGCATGTGTGAGAGTGTTTTCCAACAGACACACACACACACAATTTCTCACAGGCAGGCATCCATCACATAACAAATGGACAGTTCTGTCTGGCCTCTGACAGCAGACGGGTGTTTTTGTTGCTAAACCTGACGAATTCCTCAGTATCTAAGTGGACACCTCTATGGACAAATGTGCCTCATTAATGAGCGCACACAGATGGACAACGCACACACACACACACACACTGATGCGGACTGAGAACTCGTGCTGGGCTAAGTTGCAGTGTGTATGCCAGTGCAGCTTGCCTGCGTCAATACTGTTCACACACAGACAGTTGCAGTGTTTCAGGCCAATGTTTAACAGGGCTGGAGTCTGGGACTCCATTGCCGTCAGGAGCCCTGCAGTCTGGAGCTACCACCTGTTCCCATTCGCTCCCTAAAGGCCTTAACACATATACACACACACACACACTCACAAGAAAACACATGCAGACACACAGAGGCATGCAAACAAGAAGGAGCACGCCACAAAAACATGTCTACACAAACACGCACGCACGCACGCACACACCTGACAAACTACATACACTGATTTAGTCATCCTGTGGCACCACTGTCAGTGTTGGATGCATGTAAACAGGTTATCGTGGTTGACTGAGCCCGGCTTGCCTGACAGAAGCTACAAAGACAATGGGAATATCAATTGATTACCATATTCCTCACAGCTCGCCCGAGATGACAGTGTGAAAGCTGCCAGCGAGAGTGATCCTCTGCCTTTTTCGACACTGCTGTTTGAGGAGATCCAACCATCCCAACTGATGGGCTCACCGATATGCCGACTAAGCTCACAGGTCACATCCATAATGCATCCACACAGACCCTCTGAGACAAAACTGCAGCTATACCAAAAAAAGAAAAAGAAAAAAAAAGTTTCCTGTGTCAGGGGTGCAGAAAAGCAGCTCTGAGAGGACATGAGTATACATTTCAAAAACTAACTTTATTAAAACAAAAACAAAACAAAAAAAAAAATCAATTATTGACTCATTAACAAGATTATAAAACAGTGATTTAGTTACATAAATAAATTGATATCGGTGTATCAAATCTTAATTTACAAGTATGTGTATACATGGGTCATTGTAATAAATAAAATGGGAGATACAGATTCCTACACAACAAAAAAAATTAAATGAAATAAAACAGCTAGAAAGACTCAGAGGAAATTGTTTCTGAAGAGAACAAGAGACACTGGACAATGTATTTTTTCACCAAACACACGTGAGGAATTGCTTGTTAAAGCATGAGTTACACAGCCATTCACTTACTAATTAAGGACACTAAAGTTGGGACCATAGGCTACCCTCACCTCTTAGAACGCCGCTTTGACAGTTAGATAGATCTCCGTTTGGTTACTTTAAAGCGCTAAGACAAGGCAAGAGAAAAGGCTGCTTTATTTTTAATCAAATACAGGATAGAAAAAGACGCACAGAGAAAAGAAAGGGAAAAAAAAATCTGATATAAAGAAGGTAAAAGGGCAATTAATGACAGGACAGCTGAACATTGCAGAGGAGACACTGGAAATTCTATGGAATGAAGGAGAACTGAGGAACTTGTTTTTAAAATCTCAGATAGATTGAACCTGTGCATACTTATCACTGTGAATTCACTGATTTGCACAACTATTAATACGTTACCTGACAAGGGTTATATTACTGCAAAGTGAGGCAGACTTCAGCCAAGAGATGTCCTTGAAACGCACGTAAGGCTGGACACATATTGCTATGATTTTCTTTTAACCAGATTCATCTCCAATTAGCCTTGCAAAGTGGATATTATATAGTTTCTCCCATAGGATCCCATAGAAACTAGGCTAGTACAACAGCTTACATGCATAATTGGCACTTCAAGAAACCTGTATTGTGTTTTCAAACATTATCGACCAATGGCCTGAAGTAGTCTACTCCTCCCTCCCTTCCTATGCTTTTAGTCAGCAGGAATGAATAATGTTTTTTTTTCTCCCTCTCCTACCATCACCAATTTGAATCAACTCATGCTTCTGACGGTATCCAGCGGCCTCGAGTATGAACACATGTGGCCTTGTGGTCCAAAAGCCAACAAGGTCAGTCTAGTCCTTCTGATATGTTCTTGTTTTCAACAAAAGAGGAAAAATAAGTAAAGAAGACAAAGAGAGAAAGAGAAGGGAGAGCTAGAGAGAGCAAACTACAGCGAAGCCAAGTATTTTACATTATATAGAATACTCTGTATAAATTAGTTAATATACTTTCAGATCCTCCATTCAGACATATACTATGGCATATATACAGAGTACAATAAATGCTCGCCTTGCTGTTGTGTCGTGTTTTGTCTTTTTCCTGTAGTCAGTCGCTCATTTGTTCGCCTTTTTTTCCTGTGTAGAGAAATCCTGAGAACGCTCTGGTTGGATAATTATTGAAGGTTCCACAATGAACCATAACAGTAGAAAGTCTAATTTCTATGATTCACGCACAGAGGGAATGACACTGGCCTAGTCTGAAAATACCGCTCAATGGTGGCTGTAGAGATGAGAGGGACTGGACATACTGACACATCTCTGAGGTTCAGAGCCAATTTTTCTTCTTTCTTTGTGTGTGTGTGGGCGGGGGGGTTGGGGCAGAGGTGGGGGAGGCACTGGCTGCCAGGGCAGGACGACAGTAGAGCCAAGCGAGAAACACTCAGCAGGAATCTGACTCTAAATCTCCTCAACCTTGGTCTCACTAGTGAATCTCTTTGCTTTAATTGAACACTGTCAGCTATCCTCGATGATAAATACCATGAGCCAAAAAGGAAACACACTAAAAAAAACAAACAAAACTGGGAGTAGGTCTAATAATGTGTCATGAGGTAGTCGCCTCCCTCTGTATCTGCTTCAACTAGAAAACTCAACTATTATCAGTTATTTAGCCAACTGGCCAAGTTAGGAATCACAGCTGTACCACATCACACGTAACAATAATACCATTATCTTTGTCTAATGTGCCATCACTGTAGCGCCTGCATACTGTCCTCTGTCTGAAACAGGTACTCATTATGTGAGGTGGGTGAGATTACAACAACAACAACCAACACGAGTTAGCTAAGAGCATTGTTGTGTAATGAAGCAATGCTCAACTGAGAAGACTAATGGCTGCTCATGTTGCTGCTGCTGCTGCTACTGCTGTGTCTGAAAATGCTGATGGCGGCTGCGTTAAACCAAGCTGTGCCGTGGCCGAGCTGGGAGCTGAGCTGAGCTGTGCTGAGTTGTGTAGTGCTGCCCAGCGCCCACCGGTGAGGGCTCGGACAGGAGGGAGGTGCTCTGTGGTTTGTAGCCTTAGTTTCTCTTTTGAGGATGCTGAGACATTTTTTTCTTTTCTTTTTTTCTGTTTTACATGAGCGCTTATTGTAGAGGGGCTTCAGCCACTGACAACATAACTCAATATATACTGAAAAGGGAAAAAAGATGTTTTAAATCATAAAATAAAAGGAACAAAATAAAAAAAGCTTATTTCACTTTTCATTTTCCTCTCGCACACATGTAGAGAAATACACAAATATCTCACAACGTGATGTCTCTCTCTTCTGAAAAATAAAAAACACTTCTGTATGTCATAGTAGTAATAATATTATTAATAATAATAATAGTAATAATGTTTATAACAATAACAGCAAGAACAATAATACCGTGTGGCTCTGTTGATTTTTTTGTCATCTTTTCCTTTCTTTTGCTTCATTTTACAAGTCACATCCCTCTTTTACTTGGTTCATTTTAAGTCCAAAAGAAGTCTAAAAGGCAGACCTGCTAATAGAAAAGTACTAGAGTGGGAGGGGAGCTTTGGTGACCCCACCACCTCAGCCTAACCTCTCCTCACCAGCATCATTAGTTTCTTTTTGCCCTTGTAGATTTGTTTCAGGTTGTTCATGAACTGCGAACTGAATGTCCGCTGTGAGCCATCATGAGTCTCCCGGCTTTCCCAGGGAACTCGCTGGCGAACTCGCTGTAGTGGCGTGGCTGATGTGTGTGAGCCGCGAGTGTGGTGTTGATGTAGGCCCGATGGTTGCGCCCAGCAGCTGCCTGAGCGGCGCCTTTGTCCAGGGACACTGCCTCCTGAGTTTCGCGCTGTGCAGCCGGCCACCATGCCCGGCGTCAGCGCACCTCCGCAAAATGTCCGAGCACGTAAGACCACGCCTTTTGACCACCACAGGGGATGATACAGCTCGCTCTTCCCAGCGAGTGGTTGAGGGCGAGGCCCACAGCACGCCGCTGATGGCCGGGTGTGTCCTGGTTGTAACTGAGGTTCGTGAGCCAGCATAACGCTGGCCAGCTTATACGCCTCATCGGGTAACCGCGTGTTCCATGTAGCTGTACAGAAAATAGCCGCTAGCTATCCCCAGCCGCCAGTCTAGTACAACCTGGTAGGCTGTCTCAAGGCAATGTGGTCCTTTTCGAGTAAGAGCAGAGAGTGCGAGTTCTGGGGTCCTTCATATGCACTGCAGGGCGAGGGTGGGCGGATGAGGCTAGGGTTCTCCTGCTGGTGGCAGTCCAGGTGGAGGCGGACGAGCAGTGCTGTTGGACATGACAGTGGTGGCCACAATACTGGTGGCCTCTGTGGGGTAAAAGAGGGTGAACCAGTTTGCATGATGCTGTCCAATGCGCATACACCTGAAGGCTGGACACAAATGGGACAGAATGAATAGAAATCAACAGATAAATGAAAAAAAAAAACAGAAACATACATCTAGCTAAACCAGTTAATCATTGGGGTCATTTACCCACTTCAGTGGCACATGTGACTAACTAGGCCAGCACCATCTCTCTCCTCCTCCAGTTTAATGGAAAGAGTTATTCTCACCTGAGGAAGACGAAGAGGTGGAGGGAGAATGACGGGTGAGTTGAGGTGAGACCTCTACTTTGTAACAAATTGCACAAGGAAACCTCCAATCTCTCCAATTGAAGACCATTTAAATATTTTGTTATTGCCATGTCAACAGTACAAGTTGGAAGAACTGTGAAGGCAAAGTTTGTATTACATTTTGGCAATCATTAAACAAATTTTTCATGGTTTATATTAATACTGGGTACTGATCTCAGCTATCAGTATGAGGATGACAAGTCCTTACAAACCTTCAGAGTAAATGCTCAAATAATGGAACGTGAGTGGAGACATTACAAGGAATGCAGTCTGTCCAAGACATCAATTTGGTTTACTACCTCAGATCATACTTTGCTTGACAAATGTCAATTTAACAATGTCTCTTACCAACTTTTTTTTTGGACAGTTTGCATAAAATCCAAGCACAGAATCAAACTTAACAAAGTGAAACTTTACCTATGACACAGAAAAATCATTTCTGAAGTAAAATAAAATACTAACAAAAAGATGAATATGAGAGGTAGAACAACTGTGACAGTTTCAACTAAATGTCAGGGTTTCAAAAACTCTACACACGGTGAAGACCTCATAGGGAAATAGTGCTGTGGTCCTTGAGTCATTTTCAACCCTTTATCAACATCCAGACATGCGACATTTTAAGAGATCTAAAGTATACACCCTACTTCGATCCGTAATGATATGGTAATAATCTCATGGGAGTCATGAGGTCTGGTGATTGCTCTGTAGGTTGTATAATGGCCATGAATGGAGCCATTTTACAGGAGCAAGTAAACCCTATAGTGCAAAACTGTTCATCATGATGTTCCTATCCCAAGGCTATAATGTTACCACAACTTTTTTTATTAAGTTTCATGAACAACAGAATAAAGTTCCTCCATGACCCAATAGATTTCCACATAACTAAACCATTATGGCATGTAGATTTTTATCCTCAAGAGATGGATGAAAAGATACACTAGGGGATATATTCAAGAATTCAAATGAGTTTCACAGTTGTTTCAAACAAAACACTGTGGGACTTTTATATATTGTTATGAATGGAATATATCACACATACTGAATGTAACACTCATTTTAACAAATATGGAAATTTGTTCAATTGTGATTATCATTTGCCTTCAGACCTATATGGTGACTTCTTCTGAACCTTCAAGTATAATATAAAACTTACAACGTGATTCCTGACAGCCTTCTAAAAAGGTACTAATGAATATTCAGTGGCACCCATTTTTGACAAACAATGGTAGGTGTTTGTGTACCTGCAGTCCCAACTCCAGGAGACTTTGAAGTGTGAGTGTCAGGCAAGCTGTCCATCAGAGTGGCGATCTTGAAACGCATCCTGTGCCAGTTTGAAGATGTGAGACGAGGAGTGAATGTTTTCGATGGATTTGTGACTGTCTCCAGCTCATGCATCACGCCTAGAGGGACACAAAACACAGGAGCCGCTTTTTAGAGAAGGACAGAGACCAGTGCTGCATTTATTTGGGTGTGTACTGCTGATACTATCTGGAAATCAGCAGCATAGACCATTTTCTGCATACAATATGCTTATATCTGCAATTTTGGCAGCAGTGAGATGGTGGAGGCCAGCTCACACTGCTGAGACTTATGTGCTCAGGGTGAACCAGCTGCAGTAGCGGCTGGGCACCACGGAAACAATGTGGTGGGTCGTGACAGGTCACCGGACGCATGCCGCTGACCCAAATAATCGGCAAGAAACTGACAGAAGAAACAGACACAGAAAATGAGAATGAGAGTAATACTATTCTCCAGAAATTATTTATTTCATTTAAATATAACATAAAACTGATATTGTTTTTAAAATATTTCACAACAATGATCTCTTTAAATTAACAAGAACCAGAGTATGAAAAGAGGGCAGAGATGAGAGAACAATAATCAGAGAGGCACCAAAGGTCCATGAATCATCAACATCACATTGAGATCATTTCCTTCTTCTTACAGTAACAAGCAGACAGACAGAAATACTGTACAGACAGAAAAAGTCTCTCATTATGATGGTCTGAAAGGACTTCAAAATGAAAATGACTTCAGTGGGATCACAGGGGATTACAGTTAGCCTATCCCTGCAATTTACTGCAACCTAGTATTTAATCACCCAGAAACCAAGCTATAATTAGTATTTTCTTCACTCTAATTGGTCATAATGAACCCAGAGCTGTGCAACACCTGCTAGAGGATGAAGGAGCCTACCAGTTTCTCTCTCTCTCATTATAATAATACTGACAGGGCCAAGTCTTCACCAATAGCACCACAAGCACCACCACCATTACCACTGTGGCCAGCTCATTCCCATTCTGCTTCACTCTCTTCCCTCCACTACCACCTCAGTTCAAAGGTCTTTCCTTCAGAAGACAGCACAACCTGGCCTTCAGCCAATCACAAAGCTAATTGAGTCCACGGGAAATTAGGTTCACCTTCCAGCCCCGTAAGGCTGGACACACATCAAACAAATACCCCCACACACATGAATGAAAAAGAGTTAGCGCATAAAACACACACACACATGCCAGACAGACACCACACACCTGCCCTTTTGAAAACACATCAAAGAAGTGCAGTAAAAGCAATGTGGATGCTAAACGCCAGTTTCCAATTTCAGAGCAAAGTGTATGTGATACTGCCACACCTGAGTGAAGGTATGCACAAAAACAGCTCTTCCTCACTGCTTGGCCTAAGAGGGCAGAAGTGGGCTTCTCAACAAAGACAGAGAAGACAAAACCCAGTCGAGATGCGTGCAAGTGTGAACACTCACACTTGGTGTAAAATGGAGATGTTTGGGCCCTAGCAACAGCCGGGTTCACTCTGCACACATCTAAAAGAGCTAAAAGCCCACCACACTGGGGCCTTCTCGAAGACCTGGGTAGCAGCAAAAAAGGGGCCCTGGGTAAAGATGATATTCCCTATCAATATTCCTGTTTTTGTTTGGTTTTCACTAGAGAGCCAGAGGCCTCCATTGGATGGGAGCTGAGAGGCCTGGGTTTGTTGAAAAAATAACCTCCTCAAAATGTTGGGAGGAAAATCCATACTGGGCTATTGTTCCGTGAGAAACAGAAAGACATAAATGATGAAAAATCCTCATGGATTTGCTCTGAGGCATTCATTCCATAAGTACATGTGATTCTCAGGCCACGGGCGCATTCTCATTGGGAGCACCCTTTAAACTACTGCAAATGGTAATGCCGGCTATAAACATCGGTATCATCTTCTCTGCCCAATAACACTATACAAAACTCTCAATTCAATGTCAAGTGTGCTTAAAACATCAATTAAACTCATATTTCTTTACAGCACTGCCACGGCTGGATAAATGTGTGCATCATCAATGATATATAAAACACTGACAGAGTGGGAGTTGAAGAGGCAATCAATCCCTGTGTGAGGCAGTGAGGAGGGGAGCGTACCAGGTGTCAACGGTCCTATGGCACTGTAGCACCCTGTCACATCTGGAAAGGGAGACAGCAATACTTGGCACCAGGAACAGTGGAAGGGACGGCGGTGCGGAGGGAGCTTGCAAAGGCCGGAAGACAGACTCCACGGTGAAGACACAAGATGTGAAATCAGATACTCAAAACAACTGATGGGTTGTAGGTTTAGTAACAGGATTGTTGATGGAAGAGTAAGCTCGTGATAGAAGAACAAATGTATAAGAAGTGAAAGAGGAGAAGAAAAGAGGAGACGTTGATAAAAGCAGCCCCGCAAGGTTTTACCTAAATCCCGGGCCCTTAGTTTCCCATCAGCATCACCATGACTACTGACCTCTACCTCATGCTCCTTCCCCTTTGACTGTAAAACACCCTTCACTTTCACAATCAATCAAGCACACATCTATCAGCTGTTTGGTCCATTGGGCTGAAGACCTCCACTCTACACACAAACTCAAAGTTGGAAACCGGCCAGGATTGCCACAGAGAGGATGGAGTCATGACCTAAGGTAACCCCCAAATTTTAGTTCACAGCTCTTAAGTGCTCTAGATTGTTGACATGACATCGGCCATGGTGATGCATTGTTTTCACAGCGTAACTCTGGCCAAAATGTCATCACGTCAGGTGAAAATATCTACATCCAAAACTACACACACTTGCACATATCGAGCACGCCCTTCTGTGCTTCTTTTAGAGGGAAGTACTGTTCCTTTAAATGACTACATTTACTTGACAGCTAGTAACTTTTCAGATTATTGTGGTTCTTTATACAAAGCATATGATCAGTTTATTATTCACTATTAGCTTCACCATGGCCAGTACAACAATAGTACAGATTTCACTTTGTTACACTTTGTAAAACTTTCAATGCAAAAACTTTTCTCAGGTGAATTATCTGAATATTTCCTCCACTACTGCAGCTATGGATTCCAGCATCTAATATGAAAGGCTTGCTTTGATGACAAAATATTGAAAATCATCATATATTCAGGTGTGATATTCAGACCGCCCAGTTTGGCCTAACGTAAAGGAAAAAAAAGGATGTCAGCTACCTTAGTGTCACTGGCATATTATTGTTCAGAAGTCAGCCTCAGACTGCAGTGATGATATACAGTGCTGCAGCATTCAAAGATTATGGATTATGCAGAGGATCAAAGGTTGTGATTACAGCGAGGATCTAGATTCATTATATTGAAGACGTGGAATCTCATATGGAAATCTCATATGATAACAGGCGTCTGGACGGTCTCTTGGCTTCCAAAGAGCTGAGATAAGGACAGTCTCGGAGAGGCGGCGAGCTGCTTCTTCTGTGGCTGTAGTCAAATTCTGGGCAGCCCGTGAACCAGTAGGCAGCTCCTCTGTTTTTGTGTTGGCTGCTCACACCAAGCCATCACACGGCATATGCTGCTCTCGCGCACTTTAATTAACCTCATCCATGGCGCATAAACACACACATACACACACTTTAAAATACTCTTCTGGATACACATTTGTGTATGGAGGCAGACTCCCTCTCATTTAAAAAAAAAAAAAAAAAGCCAGTTTAAGAGCAACTGTGAAAGAGAAGACAAATAGAGAAAGCCAGTGGAAAATGAAAAAGTGTGTGTGTGTGTAAATGAGAAAGAGACTTTCTCTCTCCCCCTTGTATCAATGATAGTGTTATAATGGGTCCATTAAAATAGCCCTGCTTCCTTTACCTCCTCCTCTATATTTAACTGTCCACCATCCCGTGGGAGCAGGGAGGTATATGCTATCATATTACACTACGCTACATTACACACATTCATTATGTGCTGAGTAGACACCCCTGGCTCCCAGGAGCACCCATAAGTGGCCATATTATTCTAAATCGCCAGTTTCACACCACGAGTAAGGATGGAGGAGGCGAGGGGAGGAAACGGGGGAAGGTGAAGGGAAGTAGCAAGGGATGGCGGGGAGTGGCTGACTCAGGATAAACAGGTTTGGGACGCCGGTTTAGTGGCGAGAAAGGGACACGCAGCAGCTGGACGCACAACCTTGAAACCGCACGACCCCTCAGCAAGAAAGGCAAGTGTGTTGTTTTGGTTTTGCGAGCGTGTTATTTCAGTTCCTCAATCCCTCCTAACCAGTTAACTGTAGGAAAGTGTGAATGATATGTTTGTTGTCCTTTTGTTCTCTGCTTATCCAACTGTGACACATGATGGTGCAAGAGAAAAAAAACCTCACTTCTCATTCATTCACTAATCGTTTGCCAGTGTTGCAGTGACAGACTCGGAGAGGCCTAGCTTTGTAGAAACACAACAAACATCATCCCCACACTGCCCTCTCCCTGCTGGCCCTGTATGTGTATGCCTGTGTGTGTGAGTATACTGTATATGTGTGTGTGAGTGTGTGCGCTTCCTTCTCATTACAGCCACACTAATTACACTCTCATTAATGTAATTAATATTCACTGATCCAGCTCCCACTAGTCACAACATCAAAACACAGCAGCGCAGACTGATTAACACACATACACATGTACACATTGTCCACAGATGAATACACACAGGAGCTTAATATAGAGAGATCAGCCACACTGACTGACTTTAAAGCTTGAGGAGAGCACGCAGAGAGATCACTACACTTTATCTTACAATGGTTGCGTTATTTACTTTAGTAGGAGGCGTCACGATATAAAACATTTTTTACAAGTTTTAGAGTTGGAATCCGGACAATTCTAAATGCGATTCTCCAGTTTCAGGAGGTTAGTGGTTTTTAAAAGGCTCCATTAGCCCGAACTTGGGAGGATTTTCTTAATCCAAAAGGGCAGCGACCAAAATGAAAATCAATAAAATTTGATTTGCAAGGTTTTGACGTGATTGCAGCAGCGCACACAAACGAGAGGAGAGAGAGAGGAGGAGACCTACCGCATGGCTCTCAGTGAAATTTTGTACGCCAGTTCAGCGTCGTGAGGTAGGAGAGAGGTGAAGAGATAGCGGGCAAATGTGTGCATGGGAACACTCTCTCTGTGGACGATCTCTCCGAGACCAGAGTACGGACCAGCTGTTTGAAAAACACACAAAAAAGGGGGGACTGTCAGTGACAGAACACAGAGGTGGAAAAAAATTCAAGTGAATGAATTTTCTGGTATAAAACAGTATAAATAGGCAATTAACAACAAGTATATTTCCATTTTGCTGCATCATGGTTTTTCTACTGTATACTGAGGAGTGACTTATTTGGCCTATCCCTTCCAGCCAGGAAGAGGCAAAGCCACGCAGCATTAAAACACACTGTGACGTCAAAAACCATATGGTCGTGTGTGCAGACTTGGCCTCACGCTCGCTCTCTTCCCTTCCCTCCTCTTCCTCCTGCACTTCCCCTCGTCTCTGGTGGGTTATTTTAAACCCCAACAGGCTCCTATGCCACAGACCACATCACACAGTGGCGCGGTTGCAGCCCTCCAGGGGCCCACAGAGGCCTCGGAGCCTGGTGTTCTATTAGTAACGGAGCCAGAGGTGGGTGGTCGTGCTGGAGCCGAGGCAGGGCTGGGGTTTGGGTGGGGACTGGAGTGGAGATTGACTGGGCCAGGCCCTCCAGGATGTGCCACCTCCCTCCTCCTCCTCCCCTCCCCCCTCCCTCCTCCTCCTCCTCCTTCTCCCTTTCCCATAACCAAGCCCCATTCTGCTCCAGCTCCGGTCCTGTAAATGTACACACTGTTGTGTGTGCGTGCATGTGTGTGCTAACACAATACCCCTGGTGTTACTGTGTAAAGAGCTCATTTTGGTCTGGCCCAGGGCAGCTCAGCCTCTATTTGCACCACAAAATGAAAGGATAATAAATAGTGAGACAGAGTCCAATGTGTTTTTTTCCAGCGTGAGGAGGTGTGTCTATGTATATGTGTGGAGACTGGGAGATGTAGTGAATTAAAGTGACAGTAAGGGTGAAACCCAATCCGTCAGCGCCCTCACCCTCTAGCAGAAACACGGCCTGTTTACGGAAGATTTTGACCAGGGAGTCGTCCAGTTCCACTTCTTGCAGCTTGGCCAATAGCTGCTCTTCGTTGCGACACACCTTTTCTTGAGCATACAGCCCGTCAGGCATCACCCGCTGCTGGCCTAAGCCAATCAGAGCCGTCTCCACCGCAAGCGCCACGTACGATTCACCGTCTCCCAGCAATCGCTGCACAGGCATTCGCTGGAGGTCCGCTCGGCTCACAACACTGGAGCAGTCTGCAGAGAGGAGAGGGGAGAGAGAACGCAGAGGCAGATGAAGTAGAAGGAGAGTTGAAGCAGAGGAAGTGAGTTGGCATAAAGTGGCCGACCGTCTCCTATGGAAAACCACATGCGTCAGTCACGCAGCAGAGGTCTGAACTATACAACAATCCAAAATAAAGATCACCGCCTAAGGAGCATTCCTCTGTTCACTTCTCTGCCTCAGAGGAGAGGGCTATTTCGGTGAGCAGAGGAGGCGATGAGGGACAGAGCAATCGTGGAGCGTAGGAGAGGAGAATTTAAAAAACATGAGAGGAGGCATGATAAGATAAGAAAAAGAGACCAACAGTGAATCTGCATTTAAACTATGTTTTCTAACATCTGCATTCTAATGTAAGTCAAGAAATGTGAAAGACCTGAAAGATACATCTTATTATGCAGCTACATGGACTAAAACAACAAGGCAAGAATGTAAGTGTAAATCATATATGTACTGTATAAATATACAAATGTTTGCATACTTTGTCTTTCATAATCATAACCATGTTTGTTTTGTATTATGCTATACTAATAGTATTGTTACTGTGACAGTGGGGCTAGTTTTGTTTGTGGTAGTTATTTTACCCATGTATACAGTATGTTATTATACAGCAAACACCATATATATCATATACAAATCATAAAGTACAAGTATGTGGTGCTAAAAAAGCACAAAAACATACAATATGATCTTTTTGGATTTGTTTCATATGCTGTCAAAGAACCAGAGCTACATTTAAGTATGTGTGTGAATTTGTTGTATTCAGGATGCCAGTCACGGTGCAGCACCTGAGAGGTCTAAGCAGGTGTTGGAACCCTCCTCTCCCGCTCGTCCCGACTCTGCCAGGGTGCTGAACAGGGTACCGATAGGATCCAGGGGGTGCCCCACCCAGCCCTCCATGTTGGTTATGGAGGTATGGCCTTTGTGGAGCAACTCTGAGACGAGACAGAGCAGATAAACACACAGTTAACAGAGAGATCTGAGGACACACATTAGTTTTTAAACAGAAATTTCCAGAATTATTCAGTGGCCTTCACAAAACTGAGCAACTGAAAAATAAATACTTTAAAATGACCTGTGCTAGGCAAATGAACAAGCTCTTTCATCAAATGAAATGAATGAGGACAATGAACGAAAAATGAATTGAACATTTTTAACAGCCAAACAACATTTTTTTGCTCTTTGTTACTGCCAGCTTCCCCTTCTCGTTTCTCTCCATGCTTTTATTTTCCTACGATGTTACAGGGCATTTGTATGCTTAATTAGTGAATTTCTAAGAATGGTATGTTTGGAAATGGAAGAAACAATTCAAAAATAAAAATTAGCTTCACCTTTCTTGTGCCGGCGGAAGTGCTCCAGTTGCCTCTGCTGTTGCCGTCGTAACGTGTTCACCACGGCGATGGCCAGTCGGAGGGCTTCTCTCGGGTAACCGTGTGAACGCAGCGCATCCACCCTGGCACAGGCCGTCGGTACATGTTCTGAGGAAAACGGCAGTTTAATTTAAACCACTGTATTCCCTCATTGGGCACTGTACATTCTCAGTCTGACGTACTGAGCCCAATCTGCAGACTCACCATGCCACAAGGGCCAGCCACGTGAGTCAAAGAGGGAACCCTCCTGGTTGTCATGGTAACAGTAGTTGGCATAGAGGTCACTGGCGATAATGTGCTGGAGGTGGCGGTCCTGCCAGTGCAGGTCACAGGCCTCAATGGCCCGTGTGAACACAGTCCTGTGGGGGCGCATCTCTGCACAAGAAGAAGAAGAAGGAGAAGAAGAAGAATTTAATGCTTAATCATGTGGTGAGAAAAAGGCAGGTGGGGCCCACACGCATGGTCATTTGGCAACTTGTTTATCTTAATAGCCCTAGCATTTTGATATTTACTCATTCCATCTTAATTTTTGTGCATTAGCATAATTACTGTAAATAAACATAACCATCACCTAGAAGATTGGCAGCCTGAACTGGCTTCTTCACCATAGGAAATCTGCCGAGATGTTTTAGAGGAAGAGAAGCCGCTATGTTTGTCGAAACTGAGCGAAAGCTTTCAGGGTGAACGTGCCACATGGGAAAAAACAACTTCCAACTTGTTGATGGCCTTGAGTAAAGCCAAACAAATGCATGCAGAATGATCTTCCATGCACAAGAGGCAGAGGCTTCACTACATGTAGCACCTCTCACCCTCACATCTGCGAGATATGTCATTACAAAGTAAATATGTTATTGACGGACATGCAAAACTTGTCAATCTCTGACCTTGGTTGCCATGGGCACCCTGAGGCAGTGAGTGGGTGAGGTTGGGCAGCTCGTTGCCGTGGTTACCATCCTCCCAGGGGCAGACGTCCACGCTGTTCCATCTGCGCAGCTGGCGCAGCCATGATGACTTCTGCTCTGGTTTACAGTGGGGGTTCAGTACGATGCACATCCACAGGGCACCTGGACGCACAACCATCAACACACACACATACACATATTTCAGTTACCTGCCCTACTTCCCCAATGTGTAACAATGATGTAAGCAATGAGTCATACAATGCAGGGAGGTGTGTTTTTTGGAGATTTAAAACATCCTAAAATGCAGTTATCGTGCAGGATCGAAAGCTCCTGGCAGTTTTCAAAGATGTGCAACATCATAACATTAGTTCTTTTTCTTTTAGAGCGCATTTGCTATGCTGCCGCCATCTTGCACTGGAATACAAAACTCTGTGAAAACAGAGAACTTAACTAGTCCCGAGGCAATGCTGACTGCACACACATCATTTTGGAGTAAATTGGAACAAACAGAATATGAAAAGTGGCTATGTCTCTGGGGAGGCAAACACATTCAGGGATTTTACTCTCAAGACTACCGAAGATATGTACACTCTACAGTGTGTGTGCGTGTATGTCTGTGGGTGTGTGTGATGTACTTATGCATGTGTGTAAAAGTAGAGAGAGTTTGGGAGAAAGGACGAAGACAAGGACAGAGACAGAACATGAAGAGAGAAAAAGAATACAAAAGGTGCAGAACAGAGGGGGGAGGAGAAAAAAGGGGAAATAGAAAATGAAATGGGAGCAGAGATGATTCGGACGAGGAGACATGGGTGAGGACAAGTGAATGAGGCATGGCTTTGTGTCTGGAGGAGAGGAGTAGCTGCGGCTCAAAGAGGAGAAAGACAAAAGAGAGGGAGAGAGAGAGAGAGAGGGAGAGGGAGAGAGAGCGGCGCCGAGAGGCAGCATTCACCACACATCAGGGGGAGTGATAAGGACTTGGGAAGAAGGGTTTGAAGTGTGGACTTCAAAGAGACCGTGCACACACTTCCAAAAATACGTGGGATTGAAACAGATGAGATCACTGCGCTGTCCTCACAAAGTGCAGAACAAGACCAAAGGGAGAGAACGAACATCATCATCAACAACAGCAGCAGCAGCAGCAGCAGCAGCAGCAGCAGCAGCAGCAGCGGTGGTGGCGGCGGCAGCAACAACATCAACCAAGACATTAGAGGAAAACAACAAAGACAGGAGACAACATGACTGCTGTCCTGGTGACGGGCTTGTTGGTTTTTGTGGTTTGCGAGGAAGTATTTTGCTGTAGGTACAGTACGTCTGTCAAAAGAACTACACACTGTATCAAACCAAACGACTACAGTAGCGAGCAGCACTCTGTCACATCAACTAAATATATAATGTGAAGTGTTTGAAAAAATTACAGAGGTCATAATATTTGGGGTTTTGATGGGGCGTGATGTGCCGCGTTAAACAGCTTGTAATTCACAAAGACACTCTTGCTGAGCTGCTAAACCTACATTCACAGTGAAAGGAAGAAACTGGGCTGTCAGTGATGAGTGTGTGCGTCTGAGAGTGTGTGTGTGTGTCTGCGTGGGCTGTTTTGGAAACAAAGGACAAACAAACAGGAGAAGAAAAAAATGTGTGTGTGTGCCTTTGTGTCAGTGTCTGGGTTCGATCACCCACCTTGCTAAATCTGTCCATGCCTGTGCACATTTGTAGGACGGTCAGTGTGAGTGTGAGCGTGAGTGTGTGTGGTGTGTTTTTCCCCCTCACCCAGCTCATCCCAGAGCTGTCTGTACTTGTCGGTCATGGTGGTGCCCTGCTGTCTCCACAGTGCCAGCCGAGGGTCGGCCATGAACTGTTCTGTGATCAGTGTTAACATCCTCGCTCCGTTGGAGTCACGCATCTTCAGCATCTCCCTCACCTACGGGAGGAGAGAGGAGGGGACAGGGAGGACAGTTACATACAGGCCCGCACACACATGTAGCTTACACAAACGGACGCACAGAGAGCTGTGAGCGCACAAACACAAAGACGCACAAACAGCTCTCAGAATTTACAGACAAAATGAAGAGAAATACACCAGATCACACACTAAACAAATGACAAATGCAATCATTTGCACATTGAAACATATGGAAGTCAATCAGTGACAAAACCGAATGAGAGCCAAACAAATTCAAGCTGTACTTTTATGGTTTTGTACAGCTTCACCTTACATTGTGTTTAGATATATATAGTTAATCAATAATGTATTTATTACCAATTCCACATTAAGTTGTTTTAAGATTACTGCTTACTGTATATTGGATCTTTTCCCATCTATTGTGTGTGAGCTGTTGATCTGGGTGGCGAACTGTATACAGTGGTGCTTACAGGGATAAGTAAAGTTGTATTGAATTAAATTGAATTGAATTGAACTGAATGGACAAAAAAGGGAAAAAGAACAGGTCCATGTCTATTTGTTGAGATATGACTACCTCACAGTTACAGCCCATGCAGGGCAGTGATCTGTTGTTATTTAGAGGACGGTGTCTATAACATTTAACCTTCGTGTTCAAATCAACTCCTCTCATTCTGTCTTTGCTTTCTCATAAATGTTGTTTTAAGTCCTTACTGCACCTGTCCTTGCTTTTTTAAATAACACATCTTGACCACCAATCAAACTAGTAGCAGGCCCTCTGAGTTTCACTTAAGAAATAGTCCTCAAAAGTCGCAAGGTCGCAAAAAATTCCATTCACTTACATAAAAGCCGAACAAAGTCACATTGTACTTGAAGGCTAAATATTTTCAGTATTTCCTTATTCTTTTGTATGCATGAAATAAAAATAAAGAAATGTGATATTAAATAAAGAGCGAAAACCCAATTTTAAAAAATCGAGTAGAATACAAAAACCTGTGTGAAAAACAAACTTTGAAAAGACCATTTGAAACCACTCAGAACCACTCAGAAATTTCAACAATTTATTTTTCTTTTTCCTCTCTAGTGCACTCTCCTTATTTTCTCTTCACTTTCTCTTACTGGAGGATATTCTGTGCCGTGCTAATAGCAAGGGGGACTCGTTTATTGTGAACTTCAGTGGTCAGCATCTTCTCGCAGCAAGAAACACAACCGATATTGGGTGCGCTGGGATATAAAAATCCAGGTAAACACTGGTTTAAACAGATCTTCCGCTTTTGAAAATTCTGGGTATTTTTAGGGTGAAAAGCGATAAAAATCGAAAACAGTGATTCTTAACAGTACTACACACACGTGGACGTGTGCACACAAATGATGTGTGTTTTCTGTTTCTCTGCCAAGGAGTGACAACACTTATTCATCAACACACACTAAGAAAAAGCCCTAGACACTTGAACGTACATACACAAATGCATATACGGTGCATACCTTTGTGGTATGAGGGCAGCTCTGTGTACGCACGAGAGTGTACGTGACTCTCAGTGCGGGTGTGTGAGTGTGTATGTGTCTGTGCGGGCGTGTATGTGGCTGTCAGTGTGTGTGTGTGTCCTGAAAAGGATATAACAGGCATCAAAGAGCATGAAGCAGAGAGACATTCTAAAAGCCGGGCAGGGTGGATGATAATGGCCTGGGTTTGCAGTCTTTACATAGCATACAGCACATTAATGCTGGCCTAGCTCTGCCACTGTAATACCAGGCAACAGAGAGAACCACACATCTCTCATGTAATCGATTAATGGTGGGTAGAGAGTGGTATATTGTGCAAGCTTTCCCTCTCTGTCTCTCTTTATCTTACACATTCCCTCCTGCAATTAGCTCTAGCTAAGAGACAACATGTCTATCAATGTATGTGCCAATATATGTTTTGTCTGTGATTACTTTGAAGAGAAGAGGCTCTTTTTATAAGGGAATGGAAGAGAATAATGCATGCACTACAGAGAGGGAGAAAGTTTTCAGTAGCAAAGAGACTTGATACTTATGTATTCTTGTTATGAGGCAAGAAAGCCTAAAGGGAGAGTGGTAGACGTACGCAGGCAGAGCGCCCCTGTGGACGTGGCGTTCAGGGCTGGTATGTTTTGTATGTGTGCTGTTATGTTCTGTATGTGCACGGATGAATGCTGCTGGCTCCTGACCTTTGCTGAAGAGCAGGTTGAGCTGCTTGCCGGAGCCGTGGTATCCTCCCTGGGAGAGGAAAAGCTTGACTTGCTCCTGAACCTGCTCCTCATCCAGGTGCCAGCAGTTCTCGTCGTCCACACTGGCTCCTGCTGTGGGGTCTGGGGCCCCTAAACACATGCAGACACATAACAGATGTGTTATACATGCATTAGGCCACTGTATCATCACTGTATCGACAGTATGATATTACTGTTATAGAATAACATCTTATTATGAGACAACATACTGTGTATTTTTCTAGCAACCTATTGATTCTGCACTCGATTTCTAATTTATCTCTGAAAAGCACAAAAATGGTCGCTATTCAATTATAGCGCATGGCTGACTTCAGCTTTTATCCTCAGTGTTACACTGTGTTCTATTCTTAGCAACCACAATTTAAACTTAATTCCAACCAAAAAAGACCACTGCCCCTTAAATACTCAGGTAGAGAAAGAGACTGGACAATTTAACTCACCTTTCTTCACCTGTGAGGACATTCATTTGTGTTCTCAGAAGCTTATGGATTTACGAACACCCACAAATACTTTACTAGTATTGGGGGGGGGCAACTATATACTATGTTACATTTACAAACTGGGCGATGTAACACTCAATAAAGATGACACATTACCCTTAGACATTTTATTATTTAGATTTTTCAGATTCTAACAAATGGCTTATTTACAGTGCAAGCAGGAATGACTTTAGAAATAAAGAGCAAAGCTTTGCAGTCATTTGATCATCACATTAGAATAACTGACTACAATTGCAATTTAGCATAAATAACATTACTGTCATTACTATCATTTCATGTAGTCTACCCACTTACATTAATACTATCTCTGCTTATTCTGCACTTTATTCAAGTGTTTTTTTTTTCCAAGTAGATGTATTTCCCAACACTGTAACAAGGTGCCTTTTTCTGTATTCCTCAAAATTACTTTGTTAAAATTGTTGTTTCCTTGTAGACATAACATGGAAAAATATAAAAACGAAAACCAATTCTAATAAAGCGTAAAAGTAAATACATAAGTGCCTGCATCTGAACTGACCCTCAAGCAAATTAAATAATAGGACTAATTCAAACCAGCTGATGTGTTTTCGTTTACATTTCCGTGGTTACTGATGGATGGGTGACAAATCAATAGCATGTTCCCTGTTTATCTGAGCACTCTTGTGATAAAGACATGTCTTTGTTGTGTTGTGCATTTCTGTCCTCCACTCTCAGAAGTGTCTGTCTCTGTTATTGTCTCTTTCTGTCTCTCACATCTCTCTTTTTTCTGTTTCCTCATAGTTTTTCTTCATCCTAGTCTGTTTCCTGTAATGAGCTCGGTTTCTCATACAGAAACACACATCTATGCTTCCTCACAGCTCCTCCTGTCCCATGCAGCCAGCAGTTTCTTTCTCTGTGTATTTTGCCCTTCATTTCCCCCTGTTTTATAAAAGTAAGTGGCAGGAACAATATCGATAACAAGAGATATGCACCTTTCTTTATCTCTCTGCTAACCTCTTCGTCTCTGTCTCTGTATTGTTCTCTCTCTCTCAGAGGTAAATAACAGGTCTATAGTGTTGATTAAAGGCACACAGTCTCTCCTTTACTGTCTGGATCTCACTAATGAGTAACATTGATCCTGCCACACTTTACCTCTATCACGAAGTCAATACATGTATGCATGAAACAGTAGGAGCACACGCAGGAGCCCACATGATCACATGGTCTTAAACACACCCACAGCCTTCTTCACACACACCGACACACACACACACACACACACTCCTCCTCACCGTGGACCTGGTTGATCTCAGAGTTCTGCGACAGAATCTCATCGGCCAGTTTCTGTGCGGTAGGCAGCACCTCTGTGTGATGTACTGATATCAGGTACTGGACGAACTTCTGCAGCTGGTCTCTGCTCATCTGGAACAGGGTCTCTGAGATGGGCAGGTGCAGTTTGACCTGCTCGGGCTTCCGTACTCTATAAAGCGACAGCGCCACTACATGGGCGCAGTAGAAGATGTCTTTGTTTCCGCAGGTGCACGTTACCGCCGTGATCTTGCAGCGGTCGAAGCTGACGCTCACGCTGCACACGAGCTCCGGGGACGAGGGGGTGGCGGGGTCCGTCACTGTGCCGCTCAAATGAAAACCTGAAAAAGTGAGAAAAAAAATAAGGAGTTATTTTTCAGGAAAGAATATGATTTTTTTTTCCAGTTTTTTTTTTTTGTCTTTTATGATTGCTAACTTAATATCTTTGGTTTTGGACATTTTGTCCAACAAATTATGCAATGTAGAATGGGCTCCTTTAACTATTTGCTGACATTTCAACAAGTAACTGACTAACCTTGAAATAATAAGCAGAAAGAAAATTATTGCGCGTGCAGCTCAGCTTTACTTTACTCACTAGAAATGAATTCATTAAGAGAATTTTAATTGTTAAGTTTCAACCTGAACAACTTTCACAAGATCAGAGGTTTAAACAGTCGTAATTAAGTAAGACAGAGATCAGACATCTGTCATCTCCAGACAGAGTCACCAACTGTACATTTTGCCTTTAACATTTATTAAATCAACTCACTGAATGTGCCCTTTAGTAAATTACATTATTGAGTAAATCTATGAAAATGAACGCATGCAGGATGGAGTTGAACAATTATATGAAACAGACTTGTGGCCACAGTCACCTGCCAAAGGCCCCATGTTCTCTTATCATGAGAGCATGATCAGGACCAGCTGCAGTCCACTGTTATGAGTCTGAGTGAGAGCAAATGAGCCTGACAGAAATCTAGATGTGGGAGCGCAGTTCGGGGCGATCCACGGCAAGAGGAATTGAAAAAGAGATGAGGAAGTGAGCAGTGAGTGCGGCTGTTACAGAATGAATAACACAGCCCCTTGTTTGAATATAATGTTTGATCTTATCCTGACTGCGCTATCCGGAGGCGCGGCTGGTCATTATGCGAGGATGAATATGAATGAGCAGGGCGGGGTCCCCGGCAGTAGCCTAAAACACACACTGATGAGCATATGAAAGAGACAAAACGTATACGCACACACCGAGCCACAGCGTGAGATCATGCATTTATTAATAATGGGAGTGGTTAGGAGAGTCGGAGAGTGGCTTATGAATGCATTTATGTGCTCAGGAGAGATCTCTGAAATGAATGTGGACCAGGCAAAGACATACATCTCTTAAATATGTTTATCAAAGGGCTGAGCGCACGCACCGCTGTGATATCAAGCATGTATTAACGCAGATATCAAAGCGTTTTCTGGGCCTCTACATTAGGTAAGAGGGGAGGGGCGGGAGATGAATATTTCATAGGATATAGATGGAAATGGGTTGTGGGGTACACAAGCAAGCAGAACAGAGGTCAGGTCAAAGTAGCTTTTCTTCCTCGATGGCTAAGGGGTGCAGTAAGAATGCAGGTGAATGGGAAGAAAAATAGAGGAGGAAGTAAACAGGGTCACAACCCTTGCTTATAGTGTTGGATGTGCCCTTAGGTTGCATATAAAAATAAAACAAGCTGGTTGTAGAGGCCTTATATTTCTCCTCCACAGTCTCCCTACAGACATTTGTACAAACGCACAGTCAGACAGGCTGTTTAAATACACACCGCATGAGTTTGGCCTTACCCAAAATTCAAAAAGCTCTGTTAGCATGGGTGTTGCAAATCTGCAACACCGCAAAGGCGTCAAAACAGAAATAGCAATATTTTGTTGTATGTGGCCTTTTGCTCAGCATTATCTGCAGAACCAATAAGTGTTGGCTGCAAATATCTAACAGTGCAGAACTGCAGAACATTGCCATGGAGATATGCTTTTCCATTCTGAAAGCCAGCTGGCAGAGGAAGTACATGTTCGTTAACAATATCCACAGAAGAGGGGTGTGGATCGAATATGGCAGCCACTTGCATCTGCAGTGATCAAAGCCTATACGTCTACAGCTGGGAGAGAGAGAGAGAGAGACAGAGAGAGAGAGAGAGAGAGAGTGAGCCATACTGAGTCACTCTTAAATGAGACAAAAAGGTTTACATGGTGCAGCTGGTTGTAGAATAGGGAGCTAACGTATTTAGTTGTGTAAAAAAATACAAATGAGCAATGGCTTTTAATACTTGCTGATACATTTAGTGTGTGTACGAGTGTTTGTGCATGTTTGTGTGTGTGACACAAGCTTGTGTTTCAAGAGTGGCCCCTGGTCCAGAGAGGGGAGAGAAAAAGAGAACATCAAAAACATGTGGGGCTGAGGGAGCTCAAAGACAAGTCAACCTCTGATACAAACACTCACACACTTATCAGACTGTCGTAAAAGCAGCTGCACTTTCTTTTGCAAATGTTTGTCTTTTTCCCATAGGGAAAATTAACAGGGATACTTTAAAAAAAAAAAATTCAAAACACATGGCGTATGAAAAACTAAATAGACATAAAAGACTTATCCTTGTTCAAAAGCAAAAGTCGGCTGTGTTTCCCTTTGCTTTAACGGACACTCTCACTCTATTGCCTTCCAAGCCCCTTTCATCCGCCCATCCCTCCATCCACATTCCCACAGCTCTTTCTCTCTCACTCTCTGACAGATGGGTAGGTAATGAGTTTCGCCTTTCCCCGTCCAATCGTCTGGGCACCAAAAACTGCCCCCCACGCCAAAAATGCCCTTTTAATTTAGCCAAGCGCTGAGTACAGGGATATTACTGTTTAGGTACACACACACACACACACACACACACACAGACACACACTCACCCACACCTCCCATGACTCCTGGTTGGGTGGGTATGAAACCTTCAATGTCTCATGTGCTAGCTATTAAAGAGCCTGGTTTCCCCCTCACCCAGTCCACCCAGCTCCCCCTCCCCGAGTGGTGCTCAGGGCTCTTTTCTGTGCATGTTCAAGAGGCCAGGGTTGGCTTTCAAAGTAACCATGGCGGCCATTTTTAGAACAAGGCCTCTGTGAGGTTGCCCTAGAAACCCCTCCTGACCGCCCTGGTGAAGTCACACTTGGCCCAAAGCGCTGTGTAAGGCAGCGAGAACAGTGTGTGAAAGAGCGAGCGAGAATGAGCGTATGTATATATATGTTCAAATCCCACAAAAGTCCAGCGGACCACCCACACTCTTTGGGGGACCCACATCAAAGCATTCCCCAAAAAAGCCCTTCGCTCTATCTTCCTCTCTCGTTTTGAAATTGTAAAAGTGCCGATAAGCCAGCATGCCCTCTCTTGACCAGTTAGGACCACTTCTGCCTATTCAACACCAAGGGGCCCCAGAAATACCGGACTCCTGCTCTTATTTCAGGGAGGAAAGACCCAAACTAAAATCCGCAACTCCTTCAACATACATCTGCTGTGACGGCAGAACGCTGCCTTTATACGCTCCCTATAAAACACGATTTAGCTTCCCACATGAAGGCAATCGGTGGGGATCGGGGCTGGGCCTTAAAGGTTTGCTTGCCTAAGCACAAAAGTGCTCAGTGTTCCAAAATCACTGGAGTAAATTAGATTGAGCAACATACATATATTTCCGCAATCAAATTAAGATTCCAAGTCAATGGAGAAAATTCAGACCCAGCAGTGGGAAGGTCATTAAGTTTATTGGCTGAATTGGTTCATGAGTGACTGTCACCTAAATCTAATATGGCACCATGCAGTCCAGGCAGCACTCATCTGTTGTATTTGTGTGTGTGCTTCTGTGTGTGTGTTTGTGTGTGTGTGTGTATGCGATAGATTCTGAATACATGATTGATTTCAGTGCAAGAAATAAGATGAAGAAAATGTGCTGGTGCGAAAGCGAGTCAACAAAAGCAAAAAGGGAGAAACAGTGAGAGCAAATAGATATTTAAGGCCCATTCGCCCGCACCGATTAACCCCAGCCTTGCGCGTTAATCAAATTACCTCATGAGCCGCAGACAGACAGAGAGCAACACCTAAATCCAACTCTGCCCTGTTGGAGCTTCTCTGATTCAGAGGGGACCACCTGCAGTAGTTGGCACTTCAGCATAGGATTCTACTCTATGTTGACCAAAGATAGACTGCTAAAACTTTGCTGAGGAAAAGGCCGCTGGACTGGAATCCAATCCGTTTGGTTGGATTGAACCGAGAGGCCCCACTGAAAGGAGATCTGAACCACAACTGAAGAAAAGCAAGGCAGCTACAGCGGGTCGAGGAAGGGTCGAGAATTATTAGGCAACCCCCACCTCTAACACAACCTCCATCCCACCCACAGCTACAGGAGCATTTCCTCTATTGCGGCTCCTTGAACCAGCCCAATTAATAAGGCTACAAAGACAAATACAAGGCCTTTCAGCGTCTTATAGGGAGTAACAATGGCTACATGCGTGTGTGGTCCTATAAGGAAGCACCCATACAGAGACTATAAACAGAGATCAATGCTATTCTGCAGGAGACCTTGCTCCAGGCGTGTGTGTGCATGTGTGTGTGTGTGTCCTAGGTGTGGGACGGGCTGGAATAACACAGCTGAGCTCCGTGGGCGGCCATATTTATGCCTTAAACCCTCTGTTAGACCAAAAAGTTTTTTTTTCTCACCGGGTGTGTTTTCATCAGCCGCACATTCACACACATACACATGCGCACACCAACACACACATACACCCTCACAGTCTGAATGCTTATCCCGACAGACACAAACGAGCATAAATTAATGTTTTGAGATATTCTATGAATTTCAATGCTTTTACTTCCGCTTGAGATTCTGACAGCAAAATCTGCATGCTAATCATAGGGATGGGAGGGAGAGAATATCTGTATATGTGTGTATGTTGTGTATCTGTGTGTGTGTATATATGTGTGTGTGTGTGCATTGACGGCTGTGTGGGTGATTGGAGTTGTCATCAGCTGGCGGTTGAAATGACAGTCGACTACTGGGCTGCTGCCACTTAGTTGCCATGCGGTACATCAGGAATGACTTGCAATTTTCTAACTATCACTTTCAAAATGGATTCTAATTTTGCTGAATTGGGCCTGTCAGGCAGAGCTGGTGTTACTGCTCTGCTGACTGATCCCAAAGGTTGGCGTTCAGAAGGCTGACCAGCACAGAAAGACAGCGAAGCCTCTGTTCAGGGATGTGATCGAGACAAGACAAAACGGATAAAGTGATGAGAAAATGAGTTCTGTTGGTAACAGATGGAGGACCTGGTTGCAAGAAACCTGAAATGCAGATGGAAAAAAATCCTTACAATTCATCGTGACACGGACACGGTTCTTGCTGAGAAGATTTATACCACTGTCATATCTTTACAGTAAATATAAATCTGGAGCCTGCAGCTGGTTAGCCTAGCTTAGCACAAAGACTGGGAAGATGGGGGATCAGTCAATCTGCCTAATAGCAGCTAATACATCAAGTATTCTTTGTTTAGTCTGTACAAAAACCAAAGTGTAGAATTGACAAGTTGTGCTTTTTATAGGGGGTTATGTGCCAAACTATTTCTAGCCCTGGAACAGTGACTTACTGTTCTCCCTGCTGATAGTGGATTTTGTTACAACTGAACAAAGATAGACTAGCTGTATCCCCTGATTTCAGTAGTAATGCTTAGCTAAGATAACTAGCTATTGGCAGTAGCTTCATATTTACTGTACAAATAAAAGCGGTAGCCATCCTCTCATCTAACTCTCTGCAAGAAAGCAAGTGTATTTTCCAAACTGTCAAACTCTTCTTTTAAATGCAGATAACATAGTTTGTAACATACCTATACAGCTTAATGTCAAAGTTATTGATAACATTAAGAGGGTAGCATTGTTCCATATAACTACTTCAAGCTGAAAAAGCAAAAACAAACATGGATTTTTTTATTTTTTTTTTTGCGTAAAATTACATTTCTAACAAAGCAGGGAATGTTCGTTGTACTTAACTATTAAACATTTAAATCTACAATTACCATTTAGTGTAATTAAAGAATGGCACCTATATGGTATTGGATGAACTGCCCCTTTAGTTGCCATTCAACAAATCTGTGTCACTGGAGAAGCTGGTAGCCTGCTAATTCCGTCTCCTGGCTGTACATTAACTATACATTATCCCAATCCATGTGCAAGGTTCATTAGTGTGAATGAAATTACAGCTGGCTGGAAATGAATGTGTGTAATTAGCAGAGGTCTGTCCCAGTAGAGCCACGCAAGCTATAGACGAAGGTAATGGGATCCATTGAAAAGCCATTGTCTGCTAGTTCGCGGCTTGAGTGTCTTTCTAATGACAAACCTATACAGTCAAGACATTATAGCGCTAGCATCCCACTTCCTATGAGGGAGGCAAGTCTGGGTCGAGATGAGACCGCCTGTGTCGGTCAAGAAGACGGCAGAGAGAACGCTGTAAAAAGATTAAACAAACAATAGCACGATGCATGATTTTCACCGGTTTTGGAATGTGTGTTTGTGAAGCAGTGTTTGTTAGACCTTACATATAATTTGCACACAGAAAGTGTGCCAAATGACATTTGCTGTTCCTGTCAGAATTGATTACAGATGTGTTTCTCTTGCTTAATTTGAACTTTGCCCCATAAATCCTTTTGTGATGAATCCTTTTGATAACACGGCTTTCAAAAATTTATCTTGACATCATAGCACAAAACACAAAAAAGGGTAAATTAAAAAAAAGGTAAAAACAGAACAAAATGTAGAATAAAGACTCTGAAAGCTAGAACAACACACAGACAGAAAGGCATCTCTGTGGAAGCTAACATGACTGAAAGTGAACAGAATTAATTTGCATATGAAAATAGTTGGACACTAACAGCACTGGACTGAAAACTACAGCATGACTGTGTGCGCACATATGCGAGTCTTGTGTGTTTTTAGGTTCACTTATCCACGCCAGGAAATAACCTTACACTCTTTACCCTTCCCATTTCGTTTGGAAAGTCACCCGACACACTCCACCACACACACACCCATACATGCACACACACACACACACACACACACACACACTTCCCCACCCTTTGACACACACTCATGATGCCTTCATGCATGCACGCATACTGGCTTCAGTGACTCCCTGCTGTCAACCTCCTTCTGCTCACAAACAGCCCCTCCTCTTTCCTCTTTCTCTCTCCAATAACAGACTCCTCCCCTGTTCCCCCCTCCCATGACACACACACGCGCGCACACACACACACACACAGAATGTTGCCTAGCCCTCAGCTGACCCGTTGTGTGTACTGACGTCACACACTAGACAAGGGGAGGCATCATTCCAGACAGACACACACACACGTGCACAAACCCACACACAAACACACACACACATACACACAGGCCCCAGCCGAGGGGGAAGCTGCATTCCAGCACAGGCACACAGACACACAAACACACATCACCACGCCTGGCGGTGGGAAGCATGGGGAGCGCTCAGCTGTAGCGGGGAGGCGGGGAGGAGGGCTGGGGAGGCGAGGGGGGGGGGGTTTCAGAGGAGGGAGGAGGGAGCGATGGCTCTGAGCCAGTGTTCCTCTGAGCTCAGCACTTCCCCTTTCAGCTCCAGCCAGCCGCCAGTTTGCGTAACGCAGCCCATGCAGCCCTGCCGGCTCGTGCTTAACCCCTTCCTTCCTGGAGTCACTGAGGTCACATTCGCTGTTCTCTGTTCGGCAGCGCATGCCACATCCTGGTGTAAACCCACCCCTGCCCAGCATCCCAGGCTCAGGCAGTCCCATTATAACACTGAGCACACTGGCCCACTGCTTATGCTTACACATTATTACCTGACACAGATGGAAGCAGAGACACACACGTGTACAAATACCACAGAGAAACGATACTTTCACCAGGAAATAGGTTAATCTTTTACATGCCCCTTTTTTTTCATAGTAGTGGCCGGCAAATCTACTTGCGTGTCTGTCTTTTAGAATACAATGAACATAAGCTTGAGTAAAAAGCCTGTCTGAGAGTGACCAGGGTTTACAGTGGTATCTCTCTTTGAAGACAAAGACAACACAAAAGAACTGCAACCACTGAAATACACACATATTAATTAGCAATTATGGTTGCCACAGACAAATATGTACTGCATAGACTAACCACCTTAGCACAGATGTGTTTGGATTACAACATTACAAAGAGCAAAGCACGTGCAATGTGGGACAGGTATAGTATGTGCGTACTGTATCTGTTTAGCTGTGTATCTGTTGACCTTCCGGGAGCTTATGTAGGCCAAAGTGTCCACTCTACAAACAGAGATGTGAGGCCTCGTACATCAGACGTGGCGCCTCCACCCCTGAAAACCCCGATGAACAGTGTCATAGCTCACACTAACCACAGCAGACACAGTCCACGGCAGAGGGCTGGGCACAGCAGAGAGGAGAAGGGCGGGTGGGGGGTAGTGAATGAGGGAAGAGGGGTGGTTCTCTCACATTTAATATCACTTGACACGCGTCATCCAGCATCTCTCAAACAGCCGCTGAGCCTGTGTCAAAGCCGCAGCCCTGTCAAAGATGTTGCGCACGCGTATATGAGACGCACCTTGTACACACACACACAAACACAAAACAAAGGCAACCCAAAGAGAAATATCTCAGCCACCTGGCGCTGTGATCGACGGGCTGCTGCAGAGAACGGGAATAACCGGGGATGAAGACAAGTGAGGGAGGGAGGGAGAGAGGGAGGGTGAGCAGGAGAAAGGTTGAATATGTCTCTGCTGAATCGTGGTGGTCGATTCTCTTGCCTGCGGGCTATTCCTGTAAATATTGACGTTGATGTTAGGACCACTCTCTTAAGGATACGCTATAAAGCAAAGGGGTTAGATTTACTCTGTGCAAACTTTAAGCATCTGAAATCACACGCTACGCTTGGCCTTCTGCGAGTGTGTTGAGGGGAAACAGTGAGAGACTTTCAGGGTGAAGAGTTGCAACCACATGAGGGAACTGAGTTCTCTCAGTAGGTTTACAGCTCGCTCCTCTCGCTCTCTCTCCCTCTCTAGATGGTTTAGGTTTCCACTCTCAAGCTAAAAGCAGGCAGCTGACATCAAAACCTTCAGAGAGACCCCTATTTCCCAGAAACAGCTCTCGTTTCATGTAAATAGCTGCCTTTCATGGCCACATTGAGATAAATTGCACCCTGCTGGACAAGAGGGAGACAATATTCACCCTGGAGCCTCTTTTGTTGACATCTGTATGTGTTGCCATGACAACACGTCTGCCCCGGTGTGAGCATGTATGTACGTGTGTGCTTGCATTCGGGGGGTTGTATTTGTGTGTGTCGGGGAGGGGGGGGTTTACATGTGGGCAAACACGGACAAGCACACGGGAGAAAACGGGCAGGTCCACACACATAGAAACAAAAATACAAATACCTCACTCATTCCTTCTCAAACACAGACGCACACAGACACACAGGCACAGCTGCACAAAAGCTCGCAAAAGAATAATACATGAGCGTGACCAAAAACACTGAATCAGGTTAGACTCGCTTCCAACTACCATGTCCTCGTGGGAGGCTGCAGGCAGAGAAGTTTATTACTAATCATCCTCACATTCAAAAAGGGCAAAACTAATACAACTATGACAACACTATTTCCAAAACCCTCCAGAGGATTGTACGCGTCTGCTCAAATGGGAATTAATCTGCTAGAGGAATGCAATGATGCTTGAATTCATTTTAATACGAGTGGGTTTAAGATGCCAATCCTCCTGTGGGACCACCATTGCTCCGTAGACAGTAGCCTCTGTCCATCTAACTTTATAAAGGAATTACTGTGATTGCCTGTGCACTCAAAGCATCTCCACACTGTTTGATCAAATTAGCATTTTCATAGATGACAGAAGAATAATCATATCTGTTTGCAATTACACTGATTATGTCTCTGTGGAGACCAGTGAAGTGAAGGACTATGTCACCTCTGAGACCACATGAAACAAAGGCCAACTGCTTTGTTTATATTTTACCACGTGTCTGTACTTTGAGATCCTCATTATGTTCATTTGGGATGCCAGCGTGCCGAAGGAGGCAAGGACAGGGAGTTTAAGGGGGGGGGGGGGGTGCAGGGTGTAGGGCACAACTGAGGGGGTACAGGCCCAGCGCCGTAGCAACTGTACAGGAGGTTGAGGGTCCACATATTAATCATATGGATAGAAAAGAATATGTGTGCATGTGTGTGTGTATGTGTGTGTGCCAGAGAATCCCCTCCCGTGGGCAAGTCAGCATTCACCCATGAAGTAGGTCAGTGAAATTTGCCCAAATTAGGTCAGTGACAGTCAATGGGTGCCATCCTGGACAAGAGAAAGAATAAAAGGGGAAGAGAGAGAGAGGGAGGGAGAGAGAGAGAGAGAAAGTCTATAAGGTTAGGAGAGCAGAACCAAGCGGCTTACTTCATCTTAGCTTTTACACTTAGTTAATTACTGATGCGCTGGTCCATACAAAACACACACACTCCAAACACACCGAAAATAAAAAAAGCCTCAGAGTGAGGAACCAAAGTTCCCCCCCAAAGCAGAGAGCTGTCTTTACAACTTTAAGCCGTCACTTTTTTTCCTCCACTCAAACATCTCTGGTATCAGAATCGGTGCGCATCAAAAGCCTGTTTTGATTGAAAACGCTTTTGAAAAGCAGTCTGATTCGGTTACAGTGCTTAGGTCTGATTATTTAGCACCCTTCCTCCCTCCCTCTACCCCCTTTAGCTGTTTGGATGGTAGCTTCTTTGTCATCTGCCTCTGTTTCCTCTAGTTTTTTTTTTTTTTTTAACCCCCTCCCTGTTTTGAAGAAATCCACACTGGGAAAGAGGTTGTTGCGCACTGTTGCCAATAAATGGCGGAACACAGGAACCTTTGAAGTTTGTGGCACGTTGTGATTTTGCTTTCATCGTCCCGCATCTGTCAGTCAACAAGAGAAAACGTGACTCCAAAGGAAACTTATGCCGCACCCCCACCCCCAATTTCCTCTCCACGCACACACGTACACAAAAACAAAACAAAACAACAAAAAATGACAACAAAGACAGCAAGAATGACAAAGGCTGTATTGGGCATTAGACAGACAGGGAGTGGGCTGAATAATAATAAAAATGTGAAGAGCTGCAAGGTGTTCCAGAAGATTCTGATGTTGCTTCAACTGGAGCAGACTTGACTCTGCTTCTTCCTGCCTGCGCTTCCGTGGCCCACTTCCGCACAAAGGGAATGTGTGTGTGCACTGTAGCTGCGGGTTGCTCTCTGAACTTTATTCTGTCAGCCCTCTGTCGCTCATCTCCGTGCAGTTGGGTGTCAGAGAGGAGGAAGAGCATTGACAGGTGTCTTCTGTGGGCAATGTCTATTCAGAAAGAGCGATGGCGGAACCTGGGCCTGCACCTGATCACACGAGCCCGCAGCCTTGCTGTGACAGCCACAGAGGCTGGGGGGGTGGGGGGGTGGCAGAGGGGAGGGAGGGGGACAAAGGCTCTCCTCCCTGGGCAGCGATCAAACCCGAGCCCCCGGCTTGCCTGGAGATGTGACAAGGCCCACTTCCCCTTTCGCTACTCCCCCCCCCCATCCTCCCCCTGCTGCCAATCATGTGTCGTGTGCTTCACGCTGTCGCACGACACACGCATTTTTGCGCGTCGAGCGTATGTGTTTGCGCCGGGGCTGAGAGCTGTCTACACAAGTTAAAGAGATGTACAAAAGTGAGAGTCGAGGAGACAAAGAGACGCACGAGGAGTCAAAGAGCTTTGCAGGAAGTGTTGAGCCAGAAACAACCAAATGTACAAGCTGAACGTGGCTTGGAGTAAAGCGAGCCACAATGAGTTACAGTGACTAACGTTACTAGCCAGGGAGAGAAAGATGCCTGGCTAGAAAGGCTGGGTATAGGAGCCAGAGAACTGAACTGCAGCCAACCTGGATGAGGCCTCAGTCCAGATAAGTTGGGACAGTACCAGGGGCCCAGCTACAGCCCGTCAGAGAAGGGAGGAGGGAGGAGGGGGAGCGAGTGAATTAGCAAGAAAGACAGAGTGAAAAAACAGAAAAAGAGAAAGAGAGAGGGTAAGCTTATAGGCAAAACAGAGAGAGAGAGAGAGAGAGAAAGAGAGGGGTTTTGAGGCTTTTCAGCTCCAAAGTGGGATGGAGGGGGGATGGTTGGAGGGAACCGCTGAGAGTCAGGGAGAGCTGGAGCCGAGGCTCAGAGGCAGGGCCAGGGCTGAACTGGGGCTGCTGAGAGAGGAGCCAGGGCTAGAGGCCAGAGTGAGGGAGGGAGGGAGGGAGGGATGGAAGGGGGCTGAGAATAGGAGGAGGCTGTGGCAGAGCCGGGGCTGGGGCCGGGGCCAAAGCCAGGGGCCCCAGCTTTAGATTTAGTCAGCTGTTCCCCTGGCCAGCAGCTGGAAGGACGTAGGGAGAGAAAGGGAGGGGAGGAGGGCAGCAAGGGAAGACGGCGTGGAGACTTCGGGGGAGAGTTTTAACGGGGGAAACGGAAAGTGAGAGGAGATGGAGGGGAGTGAGGAAGGAAAAAAATAGCACGGCGATAGAGAGAAAGAGAGAGAGAGGGGAGAAAGAAGAGAGAAGGGGGAGATGGTGGTGGTGGAGGTTTGGAAAGAGGACAGTGGAAAAGCCATTAGATTCCTATGAGAGAGAAAACAGCGCTGAGAGCAGACAGACTGACAGAAGGTGGTTAAGGCTCACTGGCTTCGCAACCACTCTTCCTTTCCTCCCTCGCTGGTTCTCCTGCTCCCTCATTCCTCTCCTCCCTCCCTTCCATCCATCTCTCCATCCTCCTCCTCCTCCTCCTCTCCTTCCGTCACTGCTGCGCTATTCTCTGGCTAGCTCCCCTCTCAGCCAGTTGTGCTTCGGCAACAGCCCTGCTATTCATTACGCACGACCTGCAGGCATGACCCTAAACACACACCGAGATCCCAAACAGGTGCCACACACACACACACACACACACACACACAGCAGCAGCAGCAGCAAAGGGATCACACATGATTTTTTTGGGGGGGGCGGGGGGTACGCAGGGAGTGAAGACAGAAGGGCTGAAGTGAGAAGAGAGAGCTCTCTGTGGCTGCCTGAGAAGCACTGCAGCACTAACAACAAGGAAAGAGGGATGGAAAGAGGAGAAAACACAGAAAGGAGGAGGGGAAAAAGGATGTAATTTAAGCAAAGAGCGTACACACTTTGTTTCTATAAAAGTGGCGAAATGAGATTTGGAGTAGGGGAGCGAGGGGCGAGGGTTTGCCACGGGGCAAGCAGCCGCTGCTAGCAAAGCACTTTATGGCCTATTATATTCCATTCAGATGGACCAGGCGTCTGGGATAAAAGCATTTAGTCTGTGCGTTAGTGAGTGACTCAGCACTTGGAGCCTTCGCAGGTGGACCCCCTCATAACTACACAATGCATATCAATGAAGTGGCCCACTCACTGCATATGGATCACTCGCTCCCACGCTTATGCCCCCACCCCCCTCCTCCACCTATGCCACCTTTTCCTTCTCAGTCTGTCACACCTCCTTGTGGAGACACTCTGTGTTGTTTATTCTCTTTTCAGCTGGATTGAGGTAATTCCACCTGCTCTTCTCATATAAAAGACTTCATCAGGGCAGCATCATCCAATAAGGCAGGAAGCGAGAGGTGGTGGGTGAGGATGAATGGGAGTGGTAATGCTCCAAAAAGAAATAAAGAGCCTAACAAATGCATCTCTCTGCTCATCTCTTGCATTGCATTTTTTTTTTTTTTGACTTTTCCTCAAAATTAAGGGGGAGGCATTTCTGTGCATGGCTGGAATCGCTGACCCACCTCCTCTCCTCCCTTTTCCCTTCATTTAGCGTTGAGACGGCAGACAGCCCCCCCCCCGCCAACTCCCCTATTGCTTTCTCTCCATCACTCTCTTGTCTCTCCTCTGCTCTCCCTCCACCCATCTGCCCTTTCCTCTCCGTTCTACCTCTGTGCCTCTCCATCCCCTTCTCTCCTCCCCTCGGTGGTGGTTAATGGCACAGGGATCCAGCATGGAATATAGATCAGTGCGAGATGGATGGGGCACCAGGAGATCCGGCCAGTCCCGTAGGTCCCAGACCAAAGATTAACTAAATATTAGCTGACAGGAAGAGAGAGAGAGAGGCAGGGACACAGCTGCAGCTGCTGGTGCCACTGCCGGCAGAACAAACGACAGGGACTGTTTTTAACCCCCTTTGCTCTCGGAGAGAGAGAGAGAGAGAGACGTGATAAACACACAAGAGATGCAAAAATACACACAACACATTGGGGTAAACATGCACTGCGGTGCACGCGTACGCACATGCTATCAGAGGCACCCTGGGAGAAGAAGTCCACTAATCACATTCTCTCCTCCCCCTCTCTGCCCTGCCAAGGCGGATGGCGAGGGGGGAAAAAAGAATAAATCTTTATTAGGCGATGTGTCCCTGCTTTATCGATCGCTTCACTCCTTCCCTCCCCCTCCTCCCTCTCCCCCCCTCCCCCGCCTTTTCTCTCCCCTCCTTTTGTTATTTTAGGCATGTGTCTACCATCCAGTCCAATTGAGTCAGGCTGTACATCAGAGAGGACCATTACCCATGTCTCCCTGGGCCGGGGCTGTCACTGGCTGTGAGGGGGGTAGGAGGTGAGGTGATGTAGCCACCCAGGAGGGACAGCTAGCCGGGCTAACAGCTAGCCAGACAGACAGGCAGACAGACAGGCAGGCAGGCAGCCATAGTAGGTTTTTGGGCAAGAATGTAGACAGACAGGGTGGCAGTAACACACGGTGACAGACAGAATCCTCAACAATGCCAACTAACAACAATGGTAGATCTGTACTTCATCTACGCTCAAGTCCTGTATGGTTCTATGAAGATGGCACAAGAGCATAACCTGATTTATGGTGCTAATTTCTCACCAACCACTAATGATGAGCCACAGAGGAAGAAAAGAAGGGCACAGCTTTTTCGGCAAGGGTTTATGGCAAGAAGGATGTACCGAGAATACTCAGATTCAACCCAGCAACTCTCACTTTGTAAAACACACTTGGCTGGAGTATGGTTTCAAAACTTTCATTACTGATATGATACCCCAGTGCAGATATAAAAGCAATATTTTTGATACCTTTTCTTGAGAAATAAATGCAGGATTTTCAACAAAACTCCTGCTTTTCAAAACAAAAAGGAAGCCAAAACTCTGTTAAATGCTGTCTAAACACACACAGCCATACAGGGCTTTGTCTATAACAGTCTTCAAGTTGGCAACATTTGATTTAAACCAGGAAGTGTCAGTCAAAGACTGAAACAAGATTATGAATTGGACCAGACGATCCAGTGACAGCTTTTTGGTGTGACAGTTTCAATACTTAACTCCCAGCCGAAAAGTATTGAGGTGAGGAGGATAAACATCATAAGTGAGGATCATTTAAAAACTTGAGGGTAAGACACCACACGTGATAAGGCCAAGTCGTGTTCCTCTCACTAATTCAGACAGCAGTAAACAGAGAGCTTCTAAATGTAGAAACAGCGGTAGCCTAAGGAGTCTGGATGCAGACTGCTAGCACTGAGCAAAAGCACAGAGGCAGGAGCTAGCTAGCCGCCTAGCCTTCCTTTGGAGTTTAGACACAGGAAGCACTATGAAACATGCTGTATCTAGAATAGGGGCAGTGTAAATAAGATATGAGTTTCTATATTACACAACATAGGAAATGAAACTACAGAAAATTGAGAAGGGAAGAAAGAGAGATCCTGAGACATAAACACAAGGAAGGAATGCATGAAAGAGGAGAGGCGAGCTGGGTATGGGTGATTAGGGCTGAAGAGCAAGAAATTAGGAATGCTTGGGAAGAAGATGAAGGGCAGGAATGAGGTAGAAGTAAAATAAAAAGTAAGGAAATGAGCAAGAAAGAAAAAAACTCCTTCAGAAAAAAACTCTTTAGAAACAAACTAAATTCCATAGTTAGAAACTTTCCTCTCCTTCCCTTTGAATCTCGCATTCTCTTTCTTTGTCGACTCTCTGTCTCATGCCTGGAGGCCTTTCTAGCTCTATTCAGCCTGCTCTGCCTGAGCAGTGAATGCATGTCTCACATACCACACAGCACATTTGTCGTTGGACCAGGCACAGCCAGAGCACTCAGGACTCCTCCACCATAGCTCACATAGCACTTGAGCCTACCGGGCAAGAAAGAAGAGAGAAGAGATAAGCTCCCCCTCTCAGTCTAGCTCAGATTCCCGATTGTTCCGAAAGGACAAGGACAGGAGAAATGAACTAGGCACATACTGTGTCCCCTGATCTCTCAGGTAAGAAATTGCTTATTGGGTACATGCAAGACACTTTTGAAAACAATCAACATTCAATGCTCCTTTGGTCAGGTGCTGTTTGTTAAAATAATAATGTGGCGTGGGCCATCTTTCAACATAGCAATACAGCCACTGAAGGGACAGTCTGACCAGATTGACCTTTGACTTAAGTAAATCCCTGGGGGGTCAAGGAAAGAGGTCAACATTGGGCCCAGCTCAGTGCTGGGGGAGGGACCAGTCGATGAGTGAACACCTCTGTTGGTGTGTGTGTGTGTGTGTGTGCGATTGGGGTCAGCGGCAGGTAAACCCTCATCCTCTGCTGTTGTTTGATACGCCTAGTCACTGGCGCCCCAGCTCACGCGGCACAGTGTGTATGTGTGTCTTAAAGCATGTACACAAGCAAGTGTGTCGCGTGTGCAGGAGTGGGAATGAGATAGGGTGGGAATGTTGACAGCCCAGAATGTCATCCACCTCTTAGCATTAACATGCCTCACTGGCTACCCTGACACTCCACAGCTCATAAACACGCTCACCAGACCCATTAACATGCTCGTATTCACACACAGATAAAAATGGGCTGAAAGAATCTACCTTTACTTGCATGCTACTGTTTAGTGGGACATACTTTTGTCCAAGAAGCAGCTTGAAAGATAAATTTGCACTCCTCTTAACTTGGCAAATCATTTGTGACAACACAGGTATATCCTTGTATTGGCAGCCTCTTTTCCAGCAGGTAGTGGCTGGGGTTTAGAAAGTTTTTAATGTAGATCAGCATAATGTAAAAAGAAATTTAAGCACTGTGAGCCAAAAGTCAAGATAGAGCCTTCTTTGCTGCGTCCTGCATTTTGTCTGGGATAGATCAAAAGATTGCCCTTAATCTGGGACAACAACAGGTAACTTTCTACTCTCTAAGCAAAGTATGGCGTTATGCACACACACACACACACACACACACAAATTGTTTTATGTACTAGGCTGATCCGAAGCTGTTTGGCTTCAGGGAGAAACAGCTGTTGACTGAAAACTGCACAGAGGCTCTGTTCTGTAGCAACAGTGGCTTATGTGTAGTCTTTTAACACTGTTCTCATACTCTCATGTGTTGTGAATGCACACACACACACGCACACACATACACAGGATACATACATTGAACCTCCACTGCAGTAAGCGGAGTCTTGGTTGCTTTGTGCTTATTTCAGCAGCCCATTGGTGCAAGAGGAATTCATTAAAAAAGAAAAAAAAAGTGAAGGAAGCATCAGATGGGAGAAACTGGGTGCTGCATTCCCCTATTGTTGTTATTATTATGCGTCCCAGAAGAGAGAGAAAAGCGGCTGGTAATAAAGTCATTAAATGAAATAAACGACTAATAGGGCCTTGTCGTTTAATGGATTTAGTAGCCTTTCTATAACCCTTCCCTCTGCTCGTTCCTGTGCTCTCAGACAGAGAGGGCAGGAGCTCTGTGGAAGGAGGACTGGATTCCTAGACAGGAGTCAGCCAGCAGGAGCTGTGCTGGCCTTGCACCCAACAGCCACAGTCTGGGACGGGGACAAGTCAAAAACTGGAGCAGGGGACTGGGGCAGGCGTTAGAGAGCTCATGCTGGAACTTTATTACTTTAGCTGGTTTATTTTGGGGGCAACTTTTGCATGATCTTGTACCAGAGCGTCTCTGAAAATGTGTATTATGCTTTGTCTGAGGGTAATTTTGAAGCAAGATCTTTGGGCAACTCTGTAATAGGACGGAGAGTGTGGCAGGCCTTAGTGACTAGGACTGGAACTGGGATGATGATTTAAGAGGGGCAGGGAGGGAAACAACTATGTCTGGGACCAGGAATGGGGACTGGGAGGGAGGTTGGCTCCAGTCAGGTGGAAGGACTGGAAGCAGTGCAGGCGTTAGTCCTAGTCTGAGATGGCAGAAAGACTGTCTAATGGTACATACGTTACACAGTCTTGGAAATGTGATGAGCAGGACACAGTTATGGCTGGCTGTAGAAGCTGGAACATAGCTGAAGAAGTCATGGTCTGTGGGAATAGTATCACAAGGGCATCTGGGTCTGGGAGATGGGGTTGGTTAGAGTTTGGGTTGGGGCTGTATAAGCATTGGGACGTTCTGGAAACTTCTGATGTGCTGGGAACATAACACAGCTAGCAGAAGAACCAGTGAATCATCTATCCTCCATGAGACAGCTCTCAGTAATGTCAGAGTCTGCTTTATAGGTTCCATCCTTGAGGGCCACCCAGACTGAGAACTGGCTATGGATGAGTGTCTGTAAGAGGTGATCCCGAAGGAGAGCTGGGCTCAAGCTGAAACTCATTGTAAGGCAGGTGAAAGTAATTATCACGTCGCGCATTTCAGATTTACAGTGATGTACGCTGCAATCATTTACATGGAGAGTGTTGGAACAGCTGTAGATGAACAAAACTCATTTCCTGGATGATTTCTAGAATCCAGATGTTTAGTGATAGCGATATTAATCTGAAACCATTCACAAATATACATGAAACACTATCCTTTGTCCATACAAACATCTACTTTTAGCCATATTTAAATGCAAACACACTCCCCAAGAAGAGACTAATGCGTGTTTCCATTACATGACAACTGGACCTTATCCTATCTTCTCCATTCAACCAACATAATGGGACAAGGCCTGGAATCTGCTTCTCTGTCTCTCAGATACACACACATTCAGAGGAACCCTTTCCTGAAGACTCATTATCTCTTCACATGAACATGATTGCTGCCCCTCTCTCTCTCTCTCTCTGTCTTTCTCCCTCTTGGACAGCCAGATGTTTACACTAGCTCCAGGCTCAGCCATGTTTCCATGTGATACAAGCCCAGGGATAGTCCCTTGGCCCAGGGTAGACCTGAGGCACCGGATCAGGATCATTGCTCCCTCAAGCGCTCTCACCTTAAGTCGGTCCTAGAAATGACTTTAAGGTTGCATTAGACCTTGTCAACAGCTCATCATTTAAAAGAACAAGTATTTTTAGGGCAGATTTCTCAGAACTCCTGGAGTCATATTGTGTCAGTATCTCTTTAAGTCCACGAGTCACAAGACCTCTTAACAGATATTTCACACAGACTAACAGGCGCTTTCAGGCGTTCTGTCTCTCTCTGTCTTCAGTGGTAGGCATGTGGGCTCATTCTCGACCAAGGCATTGTAAAAAGATAAGACTCTCTAACCTAACGGGAAAATAAAACCAGATCCACCCACATGAAAAAACAGCCCACACACAAACAGAAAGAATAAGCCCTCACCCGCAGAAAAAAACCCCAGCTCAGCCTGATAAGCGTCTCGACAAACGACAAGCTCATACAAGATTACGTTTAACTTCTTAAATTCTGCACCTTCATGGACCAAAATGTACCAAATGTCGATGTGGGTCCTCAAAGAAGCCTTTGAAGGCCTTGTAATTCTAAGTGTGTGAGTGTATTGTGCACAAACATACTCCATGTTACTTCACCTTTGTAAGTGCTTTAGATTTCTCCTTGATATTGGCTCACTGTTTGTCACTGAAGTAATAACCTACTAGTATTATTGCAAATATTCTTTGTTTATCAGCCCCTTTGTTCTATAGGTGTTGTCTGTGTCTGTGTGTTGTATTGTTGCCTGAAATTATGTCTGATACTGCTGTGGTTCTGCCTGGATACTAAGTACATGAGAGAGATTTAAACTCAATAAGAAATGACACTATGGCTCTACAGCTAATCTTGCAGCACACCTAAAGCGTGCTTTGGGAGCTAAACATAAAAGTTTAGAGGGTCTGCGTTATGATTTTCACCATCTGCGTTACAAAGAGGAACAGGTTAAAAAACAGGGAACCACCAGGCTGGTTGTTATTTCACCGTTTCCATTGACATCATGACAAAGAGGGTGAGAGAGAGGTAGATGGCGCGAAACCTAAGGTAAGATTCTCAGGCGTGAACAAATTAACCTGAGTTATGAGCATGCAGGGCTCAGACAGACACACATGCACACACACATACACATCAATTCGTCTCCAGAATGGGTGGGGAGCAGAGGAGGATGACATTCATACTCAAACAGGCATGACTGCATGGACATTCAGTGATGTTTTAGGCAGGAAGGCAAAATATTACTGCGACTATCTAGTCCAACAACACCACCACGGAAAATACTACACCAAAATAGGATGCGGATGTGCATATCTACTTTCATGCTAGTTGAATTTAAAACAGCCAACCTCAACAAAGTGTCCACCTCATCACTCAGATTTAGGGCAGCATGATAAAATGACGTGTAGCAGCTTCATGTGAAAAATTAGCCTAACAAGGAGGCTTGGATAAATGGCTGTAGCATATGGCCCATGCTATTGACATTTACGAAGGCGACATATGCCAGGCATCAGTATGTCACTCATAGGGACATAAGACTACGGTAACAGGATAGTAAGAAGCGAGGTGGTGAGTGGGTGGTGGTGGTGGGGGTTGTGTTTTTACTGGCACAAAGCCCTGGAAGGAGGGAGGTGGGGGTGGGAGTTAGACATACAGGGATGAGAGGGGTCCAAGGGAGGGAGGGCAGGACGGTGCATGTCAGAAATGAATGAGAGAAGAGGATAGACGGCCCAGACTGGAGGACTGGAAACAAGGGAAGGGAGGGTAATGAAGTGCAAATGTGCTTTGTCATGCCATGTTGGAAACATAGGTTAGAATTCTATAATTGGGGCGGGGGCATATATTACTAGCCTTCCTTTCCAGCATGATGAGCTGCTGAGTCTAGAATTACACTAGGGGCACAGAGGCAGATGCTGTGATCCAGAACAGGCAGCTTTGGAAGTTTTCTATACTGGTAAATGATTCTCAGTTGCAGCACAACTTGGATCTGATTGACAAGCTAGAAAGTGGAAACTTGGCACACAGTAAGTTTACTGGTATTTCTGTGATCGGCTCATGACAAAGTCATTTTTGTGACAGGCAGGCGTTGTTTGTGGGACTGTTCTCCAAGCTACATGCATGTTCATTTATTCATTGCAGTTTTTTGATGTATTATTACACATAGAACCTTCTCCATACAGGTTGAAAAGTTGGGTATGTGTTCCACTACCTGCTCAGCAGCTGACAAATTCATCACTGATTCGACAGTGGGGAAGAGCAAAGGGGACTAAAGCTGGGTTGTTATAATGCTGCTATAACCGAGGAGCAGTGGACTGCTAGATAACACTAGCATTCATATATATGAATATTTATCTCAAATGCTGGCACTGGAACAGATGAGCTCGCATGGGAGAAAGAACAACCCATCCATCTCACTCTCTCCCCTTCTCCGCGCTTCATTCTTTAGTTTCATACATCCCCTTCTCTTGCAATCACCATTTCAATGCCTCTTCTCTCTTTTACATTTTCCACCCACTTTTTCCCTCCAGGCTTCCCCTCTTTTTCTTGATATCACCCGATCTATTGCTCTTCCCCTTAAACGCCATCCCCCTATCCATTCCCTCTGCAGCACTGATGTATGGAAAGAGATGGAGGAAAAAAGGAAAAAGCGTGTGATTAATGTCTTTGAGAAAAAGATAAATAATCACAGGAGACTGAGGGCTGGTAGTTGGCCTTAGGGGAGTAAATATGGAGAGTTTTATAGCTGCTCACTTGGGAGAGAGGGAGGTAGGGGAGGAGATGAGAGGGGGGAGGAGAGGAATACAGCGACAGCAGATCCATTCAAGTATATTAGCTTTTCCCCCCCATACACAATAACCTCCACATCTATTCTATCGCTCTACTGTCTTTCGTCATCAACACTGAATCCCATCCCACTGACAGCACACACACGCACACACGAGAAGCCACACAAAGCCAGGCACACTTGTGCACACACACACACCCTCATAACCACTCTGCACTTTTTTTCCAGGCCAGACCCACTGTATGTGTTTGATGGGCTAATACATGTGGTGTGTGATGTGGCTGACAGCCCCCCTCCCATGCTGCCCTGCTTTTAAGCCCTCATCCTCCAGTGGCTGCCTGTCCCCTGGAGAAGATTGCATCTTTTATTTATCATTTTCTCTTCCTTGGCTTTATTTTACAGCTAAAAAAAAAATCTGGAGCGAAAATTGTAAATCAACTGTATGCCCCTCCTCCTGCTATGTGCACCGCCTGTCATCCTCCACTCTCTGTGGAAGCATGCAGGATGAGACTGACAACCCGATGCAGGCGAAGACACACAGACACATGCTGAAATCCCCTCTGTTTATCAAACCCCCTCACACACACACACACACACACTGACACACCTCTTTCTCTCTTTCACACACACAAAACACATGCTCAGCCACAGAAAATGGCCTGCACTACCCACTCTTTTGTACTCTTTCAGCTATTTTCCAGCCTTTTTACACATATCTCCTCAGTCCTCACAGATTTCCTCGCACTTTCTATTTACCCCCGAGCTGAGTGTTTAGCTTCCTAAAACCTCAAAGAGTGAGCACATAAATGAGCCTAATGCTAAGAATCTGGTAAACAAACCAGAGAGGAGAGAAGGCTGCCTGCCTGTCTCACGTGCTCCATAGCTACTATTGCACTGCATTCTCTGAGCCCACAAGGCTGAAGCCATCTCCACACAGATTCTTTGGAGGATAGTAAGCCAAGAAGAGAGAGAGGGAGAGGGAGCAAGGGAGAGAGAGAGATAGGAAGAGGTGAGGGAGGGAGGAGGAAGAGAAAGATCATACATAAAATCTTGTTTGCAGAACATTAGGTCTGATGAACTGGGGAGGAGTAATAGGAGTTAGAATCCTGAACCGTTTCAAGGGTGGGGTGGTTGACAGCTGAGTCTGTGCACTGACAGATGCAGTGAAATATTGTGGCTCTGGCAAAGGCAGCCAGCCAGGCAGAGAGGGAAGGCAGGCAGGGGTTTGAGCCTACAGCACCTCTGTTTACTCCAGGCCCCACCACAAATAATGTAGCTGAGAAGAGAATAAAATATCTTTGCCTTTTTGCAACTGCATATAGCTTGAGCTTTAACTGAATAATGGGAAAGCAGAAAGAAAACTGGCCTCTCTCACACAAGGTGTTTGGCAAACAAAACAAACACTGTGGCTTTAAATCACCGTCCTCCACCCTTTCTAAATATGTCTATTGTGTGGTGAAAAGATATAGAACTTTTGTCCTGCTTTTCCATTGGTGGGGGCATGGAGCTGGAAAGACACAAAAATAGGAACAAAGTGCTAAGCTTCCAGGGTGGGGATGGCTCTGGGCGATTCAATGCGCGCAGCTCAGTGGGCAAAAACAAGGAGAAGTGGGCTACTATTGCAGGCTTATCACAAAATAGGCTATTCTCACACACAGCTATAGGGTAGACTGGTGTGAAGCCACCCTGCATTATTTATAATAGACAAGGCTATAGAGCACACACAAGCCCTTTAAAAAGTCTGTAGCACGATTCCATGGAAAAGGCCAAGCAGTGCGAGTTAGTTGTTATATTCATTACGGGCTGTTTTCCTGCCTTATTGTAACGTTATAGTCCACTCACCACCGACTTACCAATACGTTTATCACCCAGCCACCCCACTCAGCAGAAGTGACTTATTAGGAAAGGCAGCTGGAATCTCGTGTTATTATGCCCCGCTAGTTCCTTTCCTCTCCTCCGGCCTTGAAGGGAATACACAGATCTCCTTCTCGCTTCTCGAGGGCCAGCCAGTATACGATCCTACGCTGGACGGGCTCCGGATCCTCGGGCAGCTCCTCCACCCTCTGGAACCTTCCCGCCTCCGCGACTCTGCCGCGACCGCGATGTCGAGCAACGACGCTCGGGTTGGCCGTTTTCCATTCCCCGACCCTCCCGGAGCGGACCCCGCGCCGCCACAGGACTCCTCCCGGCCCGCTGCCCTGCCTGCATGCCGGGTTGTAGCCGGGCCGGCAGCAGAGCCGCTTGGCTGGGGCTACTCGCTCGGCCATGATCACACCGCTTCCAACCTGAGCAGTTCCTCTCCGATCATATAAACAGGATAAGGAGAAAGGCAATCTCGCACTGCCGATTGTTTTGCCGTACATGGAGAGACTGCCCTTATTTGGAAAGGTAGGCGGCGCCTGCGAGTTCCGTGGGAGTCCTTTGTGTTGTCAAGTAACCAGGAGGGCGCGGGATCCTGGAGCGTTGCCAGCGCACGGTGGCGCTATAAAGGAACTGGAGGCGGAATTCCCGAACGTCGGCAAATCCTTTGTGAAGCCGTTCGGGAGCGCGAGGCAGGCCCGGCGGCCGACGGCTGATTTCCTTCTTATTTGAGTTTAAAGGCGGGACTTAATCCAGGGGCGGTCTCACCAGTTTCCCACAAGGGTAAAGGGCAAGAAAGGCAGCTTTTCCTTTGGAGCCTGTGCTACCACCCCAGGCTCTAGCTATTCAGTAACAACGTGATGGTGACCATTTCAGTCACAAAGGACTCTCAGCTGTCAGAGACAGAAAGGCGTGGGAGGAAGGTAAGATATGGAGCTGGACGCCTTGTCCTCTGTAGTCACCTAATCCAGTCATTAGATTGACTGTTTGGCATAGGTTTACTTTGCTACAGCCTTTGGACAATTAACAGAGGCCCCAGTTCCTCCATATTATTTTAATCTACATAATTTGATTAATCACTAATTTGTTAGAAATTTGCATCACTTAAGTACTATATAAAATAGGCTACGATGGGTCCTCCATTTTGTGTGTCAAAATCTAGTTTTTAGGACATGAGCTGTTTGTCATTTTGTTGTGTTTGATCAAATTGCTTCAGTTTGTTGTGTTTATCAAATTTACTTCCAATTTATGTGTGTCAAATAGTGCTTTGAAAACCTCCAGCAAAGATAGTACTCCATGCAGGAGATCTAGCAAGGCTAAGCTGACAATTCACTGTCAATAGTTTTAAAACTAGTCACAGTGAGTCACCATTAGTTGCATCGAATTCAGTCTTCAATCTCTTTAAACGAACATCTTTAAACTGCTACAAACCAGAGTTTGAAAAGACATTGACCTTTACCCAGATATTTTAAAGGTTGTACAGTACTATCAAGTTGTATTATTTGAATCCCTGATATACTGGGCTCTGATCACGATTTTGACCATTCTTTTTTGTGATCTCTTGCAGTATACAAGTCTCCCAACTTTGTAAGTGCAAGACTAAATTGCTGGAGAGATGTTCGTCCCATCACGTTCTTCTTTTTCTCGGTCAGTACTTAAGTCTATCAACTTGCAGCAGAAAAAGCACAATCAAGGATATTGGAAATTCCTCAAGGTCTAGCCAGGCCGAGTGGTTTTCCATGATAACATGGCGCACCACTAGTGGAGCTAGTTAACTGTAAATTGTGGGTGCAGTATTTTATAGTCCCACCCCACTCTTGTGTGTTATTAATGTGGTTCCCGTAGCTGTGTCATGAAGAGCCTACTACTTCTACCTTCAGGAGGGTTGAGGTGCGGCTGCATTGCCTACCGTCCAGGTTCTCCAGCCTGATGAGGCGGCGTAGCATAGCTAATAATTATAATCACATAACAAAAAAGCCACCAGATTGAGATGTTTCTGTAAATTGTCTACTAAAAAGTTTACCAAAACTATATAGTAAACCAGAGCGTGTGTTTACAATGTGTCTGTCCTCTGTATGTGTTCCCCAGCTGCCCCTCTCCTTCACTCTGTAGGTAGGTCTAAAAGGCTGGCCTTGACTCACTCAGAAGTGATCCATGCCGTATGGACAGAGCAGTGTGGCTAACCTGATTTGGTTTCAATACTTCCCAGAAGTTCACAAAATAACAGGTCCTCTTTATTATGTTAGTCATCTTTCTCAGAATGATGGAACTTCTTTTCTTCTTCACCACACTTAGCCTAATGCCTTATAGATTAACTTTATTCATCAGACAAGCGGTTCACACATGATCAAGTTTCAACAGCAATGGTATATCAGTTCTTCATCCAGTAACAAAGTGGACTACATTGTTTTTCCCCAAGTTTTGTCTGTATTCAAAATTTGATTCTAATCATTATCAACAGACATGATTTTAACATATTCTTGACGCATATATTCATATTCTTCCTATGTGGAACCCTGACAGTATGACCTGGGAAGGCGGTGCCTATATATAAACTTTACTAGTCAAAGGGCTTCCAACCGTAACTATTTGGTCACAGATCTGTCTGCCTATGATTATCAGGAAACTGATCATGATATCAAGCAGCCGATTCCACAGTGTTTGTTCCCATATCACTGATCATGTTTTAGTTTGCACTCTAGAAATAAATTTTGAAATATAATACAT